>APFE031554680.1:316-12250 GCA_000404065.3 Pinus taeda
TCTTCAGAAGATTCAGGGACTGTCTTCTTTCCAAAGGCTTTTTCTCTTTCAGTAAACTTTTTCACAAGAGAGTCAAAGGTTATATCCTTGAGATTTCCATTTGCTTGCAAAGACTCAAGATAATTGGAGTATGCAGGATACAGTGCCTTGAGAAAAGCAATAAGAGATATATCCAGCTCAACTTTAGTGGATTTGATATCATGCACTATAGATTTTATTTCAAATGCAAGAGCAAGAGGATCATTATTTTGCAGTTCAAGAGTGAAGAGTTTAATCATAAGTTGGACGACTTCAAGTGCAGAATGTGAGTCATAGAGCTCTTTCAGCTTTTGTAAAGCTTCAAAGGCAGTTGAACATGTTGAAATGTGATGACTCACCTCCTTATTTACAGACGCTGCGATTAATGCATACGCTTTGCTATTCTTGTTTTCCCAGATGGCCAGCTCTTTGTCTGATGTAGGCTTTTCTAGGTCACTGTCTCCTTCTCCGACACACACTCCTTTCCACAACTCATTGAAGATGAGGGTGTGTTGTACCATCCGGGACCAGTCAGGATAGTTCTCCTTTCTAGTGAGAACTATCCCTATCATAGAGATGATTGAATGCATTCTGTTAAAAGATTACTTCTGCTGATATAAAAAAAAACTTTTGCTGATAGACTTCTGACGGCAAAAAAAAAATGCTCTTATGAAAAAAGACTTCTGCTGCTATATAGTCAAATTTTCTGCTATATAATTATCATATTCAAAATACTACTAAAATACAAAATGGCCTCTCCAAGCTCTATCCACCTTCCCAGAAGTAATCGCAATCTTAACAATCATATACCATTGTAAAGATCACTGACCAAGAAGCTCTTACCAAATCCTTACAAAACACCTGAATATAGTTCACGTCATTTCTGATAACATAAACATGGACACTTAATATATATATTGGCATCTCAACTGGTAAAAGATCAGAATTACATATGAATCATTGAAAGTACTTTGACACTCTCAACTCATACAACTTTTCCATGTACGCTGGCAAGCCTGTTGTTTTTCTTTATACCACCGTTCTCAAATTAAAGATCAATTCAATCCTAATGGCATGTGCAATATCAATAATTGTCAACGGAAGTAGAAAGAATGTAAACCTACTCTCTGCTCTAATGACAAAGTACTACCATGACGTTGTTAGAAACTGCATTCTCAATATTTACGTGAAGATTTCTGCTATCATTCCTGCAAAATTTGTGGATATGTGGGTGATCACAGCACCTAGAGATAGGTATTGCAGATGGGCTGTTCGTGGCATTCATAAAGAGGATTTGCAGATGGATTGAGAACCTGCAAGGAGGTCCAAAGGGACCCACACTAGCTGCTATCAGCGATTCAGCGGGGTATCCATGGAAAAGGATTGTCGCTTAAGAGTTCGTGTACGCATTGGTCATATATCAAATCCGCAACAGCGTTTTACAGTAGTCATATATCAAATCCGCAACAGATATCAAACCCTCAACAGCGTTTTTTTTTTTAATACAGTGTTCATATATCAAATCCGCAACAGCGTTACCTTACCTTCAGGCATGCGTTTCTCTTTCTCACATGTTTGGTATGCAGCTTCAGGGAGCGTTTCTCCTCTTAGACGTTTGGTATGTCAAGCCAGGCGTTTCACTCAGCAGCGTGCGTAGGCAGCGTGCGTTTCAGCTCTGACACCATTTGGTATGCAGCTTCAGGCATGCAAGCGTTTCCTTCAGGTGTGGGACAGAGGAGCAGAAGGTAGGCAGTGGACAGGAGTTACAAAGCAATGGTTAAAAAAAGAACCTGGGACCTGTGCTCTGATACCATGTCAGGCTAGGAGTAACTCCAGAAAACTAATGCATTTATTCATTTAGCCAGCTATCTATTATATACATGAATGTGATTGTTCAGTTCATCTTCTCGATGACTGTTCACATTCAATTCCCCAATCACTGAGGATTAGGTGTCAACAATTTCTCATACACTTCATGGATGTCCTCCTGAAGATCTATGGACTCACTTCTACAAGAGTCTACCACATCGTTAGGAAGAATTTCCTCCTTCCTTTCCCCATGTACTTTGTCAAGCTGGATGATTATCACCTACTTTTCCTACAAGTCTCTCTGAAAAACATTGTGTTGTTGCTCACCATCCTGAAAATTAATAAACCCAACTATAGAATACTCCCCATGACCTGAAGCAATCTCCTCTTATTACGTCCTTGTTGGCTCCTTCTTATCACCTGGACATGAAGGCTCAAGTGCCCAAGGTGCCTTGCAGATAAAGCATAGTGCTCTCCTTCTTAGTTCATTCTTATTGTAGGTTTTACTACCTTTGTTCTTGCTTCCTCCATCAATCCTTTTAAGCTCCTTCTTAGTCAGCACCCTTTTGAGAAAATTTATGTTTTGCGTGACCAACTTCTCAACGAGATCATAGGCAGCTAGTGATACAATTAGTTCCTTTCTCCAAATGGTCAACAGTTTGGATCTTAGTATCTTGCAGATGTCGGCATCTCCTTCTAAAAACAAGGACATAATATTTTGCATGCTTGTTTTGACGCAGTCAAGATGAGATGATGTAATGTTGTTGTAAAAGTTTTGGAACACCTGAAATATTAAGTCCTCACACTCCAGATTCAACATGAATGTGCCAAAGCTAAACTCTTCCATGGGTTCTAAGGTTTTGCGCCGCTCTTGAAAATTAAGAAGCATGATGTTGTTCAACCCTTGAAGGGATTATACTATCAACTGCAATATCTCTCTCATGATATCATTGTTTTAAGGTGATAGAGGTGATGTCAAAGATAGGATCCTGCTAAGATAAGAGGCAACTGTCAACCTGGATTATTCACAAGGATTCTCCAAGAGTTTAGGTTGTATCAACATAAGCATGGATGGCTTGAGAGCCCAACTGAATTTCTTCCATTCGAGTTGTCCCACCCTGGATAAGCACATATCCATTTCCTCCAACTCATGAGGGTCTATGGTTGAATTTGTTCGTTGCAATTTAAATCCAAATGCGAAGAGACACTTGCTGTTTACATCGTCCTTCCATATATCATTTGACCGTTAAAGGATAACATGGACCTTCCGAGAGAAAGGCCTATTGTTCTGCTCTTGCTTTTAATATATAAGTTGTTGCCATTTTTTATCCACAAAAGTATTGTAGCCCATAGGACTAGCTGATGTATTACCATGTTGATTCCTGAGGCGTTTCAAAAAGTAAAGTGATGACATTACGGCTTATCCTTCTTTCTCTCTCCTCGGCTTCTTCACTCCTCTTCTTCTTTTTATTTTTATTTTTTAAGATATGTGTGTGTTTTCGTTTTTGTTTTTATAATAATAATTCAAAGGAAACCCGAACAGAATTTTGGCTAAAAATGACAAGTAAAAATACCCACAAAAGGGAAATATTGTCCTTTCTCCTTCACAAACTTACAAAACTCTAGTTGCAAAAATCCATGTCTTCAGTAGATATGATTCCTCCCTATTTATGTTTCCACGTTCTTTGTGAGGGTGACTTAGCCTCCCACTAGATAGCGAACTTATAATGTAGGATGTGTGCTTAGTTGAACATCGAAGATTGGCTGCTTCATTCTGCAATCTACATGAGCATGAAGGGTGCAAGACACCTCGGTTTGAAGGATACTGGAAGATGGCAGTGTGGAAAAAGGCAGCAGGGAATGGCAAATGGCACGGGGGTATCATGGTTTTATTAAGGGAGAAAAAAGGTCGTCTCATTCAATTAGAAAAAGAAGACTCAAATAAGCAATTCATTTGGTTTAAAATATTAGAAAATGGAAACCACATCAGAATTGCAGCATGCTATTTTGCGCCACAGGTTTCAAAAATCTACAAAGGTAGATGGATTGACCACAAAGATCCATTTGCAACCTTAAAAGCGGATATTGCAACATATTTGCAGCTAGGTGAAGTCCTTATAGTGGGTGATTTCAATGCTAGGACTGCAAGTGAGAAAGCTAGCATTCTTTGTTGTAAAGATGATTGTGACCTTGAATCTCTTCTGTTGTCAACTTGTAATTTTTCTTTTGCCAACATTGGTCTAGGTCTCTTCACGATAACATCCAAATGTAATGCGAGTCAACTTTGAACCACACCATGCCCTTAAACTTCGTCATGCTCTCTGCAAGTAAGTGTGGTGTCTCCTGAATGACCTTCAAAGCTAACTAATAATTATTTTTTAAAAGACCTATTTTTTGAATTTAAATTTTCTAGTGTATGAAATGTAAATAATTTTTTTTCTAAATTTGATAGCTTTTGAAGTGGTCGTTTTCTTCATCTTCAATATATATATATATATATATAATAAATATATAATATATATAATTAATTAAGGGATTACTTTCTAAAATATTTGCGATTATTATTGGTGATGTCGCTTTTGATGAGATGTCTTTGACTTTTGTGCCCTGACATATTTTGTAGCGGGGAAAGTGAAACCCCATTATTTGTTTGTGATTGTTACGTGTACGATCCAAATTATTCATTTCCATTCTGAGAAATATCATCTATCATTACGATCATGGAAGATAAACATTTTGACAAGGCGAGCGGCCAAATAATTAAATTAATTGATCATAATTATAAAATTTCCTAAGTCTAACTTAGGAAAAGGGGTTAATTAATAGAAATTAATTGAGAAATGTGTTAATTATCTAGAAACTCACTTGGATTGACTAGGAAATAATCCCAGCCATTGATTAAGATTTAATCATGGTCGTTGAGGTTTCAATTGGAGATATAAGAAGAGGTAGATGGGTAGATGGAGAACACACTTAGTGTGGGGTTCTACAGGATGTTCAGGAGTTTCTACAGGATGTTCAGAAATTTCTACAGGATGTTTAAAAATGGGATTTCGGAGGATGGATGAGTGAGGTAAGATGAAGGAATGGATGTGGAGGTAGGATAGGGGTCTGAAGTGGCCCAGGGGCTGGTGGATGGAGTGGTGAGAAGGTATAAATGGCTGAATAGTGAGAAAACTTCATTTCTTCCATTAACATGTATGTTCTTAAAAACCCCTATGTTAATGATTTTTTCATAGATTTAGGGTTATGCTTGCTTGCCTCTTTGCCTACCAACATTTTGTTTCTTTGTTTTTTTCCATTTGCTATGATTTTCATGCCCATGAGCCAATGCAAGGGTTTTCTCCATATTTGGACAACAAGCTTCATTTTTTTTTTGCAACTTTCTTATGCACCCTCTTATTACCATTTTTCATTCACATTGCAAAATGCAAATAATGTAGTAACTTTTTAAAATGAGGTGGTTATTACTAATTATTTTTTGTGTTGGGGGGTTTAATGTTGTAAAGATGATTGTGACCCTATTTGGCTTACAGACGAAAGTAATCATCAGTGGGAAAGAATTCAAAGGACAAGCGCTGAAATCTCTTTAGTGAACAATTGCTTACTCTATGTGGGGCCTTTGATTTAGTCATTTGTAATGGCTTGACTAGATGGGCAAAGTCCGGTAATTTCACTTGCAATACTTACAATGGAGCAAGTGTGGTAGATTATGTAATTTGCTCGCATGGTTTGTGTGAGAACATGGAGGAAGTTTTGATTGGAGATCAGTTGTGGGACTTGAAATCAAATCACAAGCCAATTTATATATGTTTCTCTTGGATTGGAAAAAAACAAATAGAGTAAAAAATTCAGCATGTCCAACAAAATCTCCCATAGGGCAGAATTCTTTTGACCCCAGAAAATTGTAATACCTTCAAAATGACGCTAGAGAAGCTCTTCAAGAAGGAGAAAATTACAATTCACAGCCTTCATAGTCATGAATTAACACATTTAAGTCAATGCGCACTTGCAAAGTGCAAAAGAGCAAAAATTAAGAAGTTTGAACAAATTGCTTTTTGGTTAATGCTTGGTTTGACGAGGAATGCAAAAAGGCAAGGAGAATGTGGAAAGAGTCAAACAAGGATAACATAAAGCTCAAAGCTTACAAGTAGTTATTAAGCAAGAAAAAGGTTGATTTCATGGTTTCAAGGAAGGAAGAACTAATATTCCTTGGGAAAAATAATCCCAAATTTTTTTGGAAGGAGCTCCAACCGAAAAGATACAAATTGGAAATAATATTACAGCTTCTAAATGGTTTGACTATGCAAGACAACTCTATGAGCAGTTTCTGAAGGTTGACCCTCCCCCGTTGGTCAACATTGATATTAAACTCTTCACGGTACAAGAGGTAGAGATGGGTATCAAGAAGTTGGGTGTTGGAAAAGCAAAAGACTTAGCTGAACTCCAAGCAAAAAATCTAAAGTGAGGCTCAAAAATTCTTGCACCTCACATTACAAAAATCTTCAACAACATCATACAACAAGGGCTCCCCACAAATTGGACAACTAGTTTGGTAATACCTCTTTTCAAGAGCAGTGACGTCAATAATCCCTCCAATTATAGGACCATCATGATAAACCCTTTGTTTGCAAAGCTATTTGGAAGCATGCTAGAAAACAAAATTAGCAAGTGGACAAAAGAAAGAGATAAGCGTGTTGAAGGGCAAGCACATTTTAGACCTAAACATTCCACAGTTGATCATTGTATAACTTTAAGGCACATCATTGAAAAAGTTTGGGAGAAAAAGGAAGAAGATTTTTTTTGCTTTGTTGATTTCATAAAAGCGTTTGACTCGGTTCCTAGGGATAAGCTTTGGCACAGAATGGAGGAACTTGGGGTTCCTAAACATTTGAGAGCAGTTGTGCATAGGTTGTATGAAGAGGTGATAGTCAAAATTAGAACTTCAGCAAGCATTTCTGAAAGTTTTAGAAGTAATATTAGGGTCAAACAAGGTTGCCCACTGTCTCCTACCCTTTTTGGTTTATATATCGACAAACTTGAGGAGTGGTTAAATTCACAAGGGGGTGATGGTATCTATTTGGGCAAGTTTGTTATAAGGCTTCTTTTGTATGCATATGACCTTATTCTGACTGCTAAATCGGCTCTTGGTTCGCAAGAGCACTTACTATCCTAAGCTTTTTTGTAGAAGTGTGGGGATGCAAGTCAATATTTGTAAAACAAAAGTAGTGGTCTTCTCTAAGAAAAGAAAACATAACTAGCATAAGTTATACTTTGAAGGCAACATTCTGGAAGAAGTTACGAATTACCTCGGAATTGACTTCGACAAAAATCTAAGCTAGAATGGTTGTAGAAAGAAAGAACTTTGGGGGGTTGGAAAACATTTTATGCTTTTCAAAATAGGCGTAGAGAGGCAGAGTTATGGGACTAGAAAACCGCTCAAACTCTTTTTGGGCTTCTAGTGATTCCGGTGATTCTCAATGGTTATGAACTATGGGCGAGTCGTACATCTGACATGCAGTGGAGACAAATTGAGAAAATTCAAAAGCGTTTGATTATAAACAAATTTAAGATTAAAAGTGCAGTTCCTTATGATATCTTGTTAAGTGAAACATGGACTACTCCTATTGAAGCAATAGCTATGGTACGAGTCATAAGGTATTTAAAAAAAATTGAGCAAATGGAAGAGAGTAGATGGCCTAAGGTTGTCTTTAATGATAGATTGTGCAAGAGCAAAAAAACTTGGATGCAGCAAAATAACAAATGGTTTAGTAAATGGGGTATTGGTTTGAATGCGTGTCCCATAAACAGCAAAGAGATAAAAGCTTTTGTTATGGAAAATTTCCACAAGCGTACTTGGGATAAGGAGCTAGGGAAAAATATATATATATTATATTGAAGTGTTTATTCCCACTCATAGTAATCAACCAAAAGTATACATAGAGGCCAATATCTCTTGGAGAGCCAAAATTCTTATTGCTCGGTTAAGGACTAGTTCTCATCAACTCCATTGTAAAGGGCGCTGGAAAAGGCCAAAAGAAGTGCGGGAGGAAAGAGTGTGCATTTTTTGTTCTTCCGGAAAAGCGGAAATAGAAAAACATTTCATTTTAGAATGTGAAGCCTTCAAAGACAACATGAAAAGTTATGCAGAATATGCTGGCAGCTAGCTCTTGGGATAATCTATTTAACAAGGGGTTTGTCGAGAAGCTGTGAGCATTTATTTTGAAGCTTCACAGAAAAAGAAAATGGGTCTAATACATCAAGGAGATGAAGAAGCAATCTGTTCCATAGGCTATCTTTAGCCAAATAATTTCTTTCTTTTTTTCTTTCTAAATGTGTCACTCATGAATTAATGAATGGATGAACATGTTGGCTCCCCGTTAATGGCAGTGTAGAAGGTCAACGCTCTCTGTGTGTTTCGTGGCATGTGCTTAAATCTAGCGATGTGCGTGTTTACTAACACCTACAAGTTTTGGTGTAACGGTAATCGTGACTCCAACAAGTGGTATCAAAGCCAGAGGTCTCGAGTTCAAAACACACTGGGCTCACGTTGGGGGAGATTGTTGGCTCTCCACATGTGTTTCGTGGCATGTGCTTAAATCTAGCGATGTGTTGGATCAACGTCTTACCCCTTGCAACTCGAGTGAAATGGCTTGTAAGGTAATATGTTGGATCAACGTCTTACCCCTTGCAACTCAAGTGAAATGGCTTGTAAGGTAATTGCCGCTGTCAGCAATTTTCCACAACCTCTTTGCGTTATCAATAGGTGGAGCGACCCAATGTATCACTGCAACTGGCCACCCAATCTCGCGATTGAATCCCACAGCCTCGACGTTTCGATGTATTTGACAACTCCTCTAGGTCCATTGGCGCTGAGTGTGACTTGTCGGCTCTTACGATCCCTGGAGCATCGACGGTTGTTGGTGTATACCAGCCCGTCCTCTTGTGATCATATTGAATTCTACTTCAACCACAATAATCGTCTCACCATAGTCTTTGACCTTGGATGTGCTTTTACTGGGTGTTGAGTCTGGTTGGCGCTCTTTCCCAACGTGCAGCTTCGCTATTCCGACCATCCAAAACGATCATAATAAAAATCAGTGCGCCTACTATGGAAATACACCGGTGTCAAATAGCCCACCACAGATTGGATTCGCCCCGTTCCACGATCTCCACGTTCTACGAACCTTCACGAAATACTGTCTGGATGCGATGGCTCTCGGCCCGCTCAGCCACAAATTGATATGTCATCCATGCATATTTCGTGTAATCAAATTATGGCCTGTCGGTCTTACCATTAACAACTCATGGTCTCGACTGCTGCTGAGAGTCGCGGCCTTATATTAGTGTATCCCGCGACCTTAATAAAATACTCTTGTGTTATTACCCAATTTCGTTGTCGAGGTGTGAACACACAACGCAACCCTGATCTGTTAACCAATGTAGATCCTGATCGCTATATATATCTATGCAAGAATATGGCCATTCGACCCTTCTCCCGAAATCTCAAGGCTATCAATATTGCTTCTCAGCTTTCACGACAGAAAAATAGAAACTCGCTCCTACCTGTGCTCATTCGGGTCCGAATATGGGTCGGCTTCTAGAGTTTTGTGCTCATGCAAACACTCGACCCGAGTATAGAACTTGAATTGACTAATCTGGAAGTGCCTTTGCGACCAACTCAATTCCTCCAAGGCCGGCTGCTACAGGCATAAGAAGCACTAATGTTTTTCATATCTTCTTTAATGATTTGATCCTCCCTGTAAGATGGATAAGACAATCTTCTACAGGCGTGCATGGCCACAAGGAAAATTCCCATATCTCAAGCACTGGCTTGGCACTCTGCTTCTAGATCCTTGCAATCATGGTGTCGTCATGTCGGTAATCTTGCCGCTTGTTCGATGACAGAATATGGCCTATTGTCCCTTGTATTTTGCTGAGTGACCGGTCAAACTTGTGCACAAGAGTATGAACGACTTCGATCCTATTCCCTCTCGCTGCAGAGTGTTGTAGACCCTCAGCACTGTGATATGTGGGGACTTACGACCTTCAATCCACTAGCAGAAAAACGAGAATAAGTGTCAGCCTTATGCACAAAAAATGGTTTGCGCTTTGTGGTGTGGCCAACCACTCTTATGACTCCGCAGTGGAGGTTTATATCCTCTCGGCCCAAATTCTGCACTAGAGATGAATAACAAACCGCGGAAGACAATCAAATTTTTATTTTTTTATTTTTTTAAATGAGAAACTCTCTGCTGATATAGATTTGATTTTCGACTGTAAGAAGAAACACCTCAAAAATTAGCCGAAAATAAGAGTCCAACTAGGGTGATATTAAGTACCACTGAAGATGGAGAATGCCAACTAGGGTGAGAAGAAATCTAACTGAAGTTATGACATAAATTTCCAATCTTGTAAATTAGAATCTTTTAGGCTAGTAGAATGCAAACGCTCTGATACCACTGTAAGATCCCAAACATCGAAATTTTTAATAGATCTGACACTTTAATGTTTAAATTGAAAATGTTTGCAATAAAAAACATTGAACACTAGGGGATATGAAAAATGAAGCCTCTTATTTATATTAATATCTGAAAACAATGATACATGCCCATACAAATAAGATTGGAGCTCCTGATGGCTTACTGTTGCTCGCTAAAGGAGCAATGAAACCCTAGCCAAAGAACGACGCAAGAAGCCTGCAACTGCTCCTCAGCGGCCTCCTGCTGCTAAGGTTTGAGTACCATGGACACACTAGAGGATAGAGAGCCTCTATCAGATCAACAACAGGAAAATGAAGGAACAGCAAAAGCTTTTGCCTCGCAATGGGACCGACAAAGAACAAACGTCCAATCACAAAGTCTGTTAAAAGATTGGAAGACATTCCTGAAATCTCACTCCCTCCTACCCTTCTCCGTAGAGAAACATTGTCTCTGTCAGAGAGAGGATTAGTGGGGCAATTTACGGGGTTATGGCCATCGCCCAAAACTATGCAAAAATGGGTAGAAAGGAACTGGACCACGTTAATAGATGGAAAAATATCAATCAGGTTTTGCGAAAGAGGATATTACACCTTCCACTTTGAAACCAAGGAAGATCGAAACCTGATCTTCAGGAATGGACTTTATTTTATGGACACAAGGGGTTTGTATCTAAACAGATGGATGTCGGATTTCGACCCAGAAATGGATGTCCCCAATGTCGTCCCCATTTGGGTTAGATTTTCACACCTTCCCCTTCACTATCCCCCAATCAAAGCCATAGGAAGCGTAGTTGGGAAATATATAGACAGATGCGAGCCAAAGGAAAATATGCATGCATGTGCCAGGATCTATGTAGAAGTGGATCTGGGGAAAGGGCTACCAGAAGCCATCAAAATCAAAGTGGACCAGTGGATGCACATACAACAATTGGATTACGAACAAATTCCTTTCAAATGCAAAGTATGTCACGAATATTGTCATTTTGCAAATAGATGTACAAAAAAAAAGAAAATGAAAATGAAAAGAGTGAAGAACCAGAAAACAAATGGGAACAGGGCAAAAGATAGAAAACAACAAACAAACAAACAATTCTTTCTTCTTCACAACCCCCCACATCCTCTGATTTCCACCCCTCAGCGCCCAAAAAAGATAATAATCACCTTGCCAACCTTAATCCTTTTGAGCCTTTGGATCCTCCATCCCTTGGACCACGATCCAGATCCCCTCAACATACCCCCAACTTCCCGTCATCCCCTCTGGCAACAAACTCTCACATCCCTCCCCCACCCTCAGTAGACAGAATTCTAACCAGAAAACAGTCAAAGGAAGCACCTCCAATCGTAGAATACCAAAAAAAAGCAAGAAGAAAGACAAATAAAGAACTCAGAGATGAAGCAGCAGCAAAGGAAATGGCATTGGGAACGCAACAACCTATGGAAAGCTTCTTAGGAAGGAATACAAGAAGCAACAAAAAGAACGAACCAAGAGCGAAAGGAGCCTTACACCTCCTGTTAAAGAGGTAAATCCCCTCTGCGGACAGAGGCGGTCCCACTAGCCCAAAATGGGTCTAGCAACAATCAATTCACGCTGCTATGCAAGTTCCTAGTTGTATACTAAAAGGTGG
>APFE031554684.1:10743-32700 GCA_000404065.3 Pinus taeda
GTGCTGCAGCAGCTCTGTTTCATTCTCTTGTAGCCATTTTTGGCAAAACTGTTATGACTCTTTTTGAATAATGATAAGAAGTTTGGTTTCCTAACAAGTCTGAGTTTTTATAGGAGCCAAAGCTCTCAGGTTTGGGCCCAACCTGAGAGCCTAGGACCTCCTTTTCTGTACCATTGTGTTTCTTTACGTACCACTGTTTCTCTCGTTTATGCATTTGAACACCTTGCTATTAAGTAGATTTTGTTATGATGCTGGAATAGATCACTGTTTATGAATGGTTTCGGTTTAGATGTTTTGGTAGAATAATAACAGCAAGATCTCCAAGAAAAAGAGACAACTACACTCCTGGTTTCACCTCGGCCTATTGGATTTGGCGCTGGAATTGAGGAAACAATGTTGCCTCACAAAAACACTAGTTTGCTTGTTTATGCAATCTTTTAGTGTGCTTGTTTTATTTGCAGAGATTAGTCATGGGTTTGGACATCTGAAATGTTTCTTTACATAGATGGTGTACAAGGTTTCTTCCCAAATAAAGTTGCTGCTCATTTGTGTTGATTGATGGATAGAATAGACTAGTTTAGGATTTGATCATTTGCAGGTCTTTGTTGATTTGATCAAGGCCCACCGTGCAGGGCATCTTCTTCCTTCATCCATCATCCCAAAGCATCATCTAAGCCTCCTGTTTTGTCTTGTAGCTAAGCTGCCCTTTTTCCCATCTATCCTTTGTGTCTACGAAACCTTACCTCTTTGCTCATCATTGCCTTAGCCGTCTTCAAGCCAAGTCAACCTTCTATGCATCTTCACCGATCCACCCACTAGTCCTTAGGCCATTTTTAGACCCCTATCCTACCTCTAGATCCATCCATGCACCTTCCCTCACTATCCACCTCCTAAAAACCGACTTCCAAACATCCTGTAGAAATTCTGAAGTTTCCTGTAGAAATCCTGAAGTTTCCTATAGAACCCATGCAGACTTCCTGTAGAAGCTCACAAGTGAGGTTTCCTGATAGCCAAACTTTGTGAGACTCTGTGGAAGAGTGTTAGGGACTCCTTAGGCCCCCTCTGAGCCTCTCCAACCACTTCTAAGCATTCCTCTTCCTTGATCCACTCCTGCACAGTGAAGCACAGTTCAAGCATATGCATGTGAAAATCGACACTTAATAAAAGAAGTACAAAAAGATACTTTCTAGGACAAAAGTAGTCTAAGACATATGCATTTTCCCATTTTGAAGTCAATGGCATCTCATTCAGTAGTTTCCATTCTCATTTTGCATCAGTAGAACTAGCTGGTAGAATTAGGGTTTGCTAGGGTTTGCATTTCTCTTTGGCTTTCAGTTTCTTTTCGCAAGTAGATTAGCTCCCCTTTGAGTTAGCTTCCATCCATAATTTAAAAGCTTCTTCTGAGAACCTATAGAATTTGGCTAGAGCCCCTAGAGGACTTGTGCCAGCTGACCAAGTGACAGCTGCGACAAGAGCTAGTACTTGTGCATACAACACCGTCGCTTCCAAGTTTGTTACGAACAACCAGGTTGATAAAAGTAAAGAAGGGAGTCCCAGGAGTTGCAGCATTATTGCTGCAATACTCGAGCCCACCACCTCTACTATCGTCTGATTGGAGCCTTCAGATCTGACGGCCCTAGCTCATATCGTGCGGGCCTTTTGGTTGACCTTTAGCGCGCAATGTGAGAAATTTTGTGAACAGTGCCCATGCTACGTGTCAAGAAATATGTGGAATCGCGCGATCCCCCCTTAATACAACTTACCTCCCAAAAGTTATGCGATGAAAACCAATACCACTCCTGCTTACCGCATCCACTAAATGACAAAGCTATCCCATCAGTCAGTTAAAGCCAACTGTCATTTTCGTTTACCCGCCAATATCGACCGTTTACTCGTTTAAACACAAAAACCCCAGTTTTGCTCGTTTTCACCTGATTGTGTAGCAAAACCCTATGTAACCCATCCATGCCACCTGAAGCCTCTGTTAACTGATTTGAGCATGGTTTACCTCCCAAAAAGCATTCTAGACTCACTCTACAGACCTCTCAAGCTCAAATGAAACCTTTTTGACGTCCCCTACAAACCAATGCTTTCTTAACAGTTTGTTTTGTTTTACAGGTGATTAGAAGACCACAGCCTTGGATAAAAAGTCCTAATACTAGTCATAAGACTTGTTTACTCCAAGATTTTTATCAAATCTATACAAATAGAGATGGAAGATAAAACATACAACAAAAAGACAAGCAAAGGAAACATGAAATTAAATGATTTACTGTTGAAATAGACAGTAAAAACATAAACTACACATTGAAGGTAAAAGGACACAGTAAAGAACAATTAAAGTGTATCAGGGTTAAAGAGTATCAGATTGAATACCAAGTCAAGTAAATTAGCTAGCATGAAGATAAACAGCAGGGAAGACAGTTACAAAACAGAATATACAAATTCATGTCAAAGTGAAGAAAGATGAAAAACAGAGTGGTAAAAGTAAAAAAGTAAACAGTAAACAATAAAAGTAAACATGAAGACATTAAGGGTTAAACAAAGATGAAAATACTTTCACCGGCTACAATGAATTTTATTCAAAGTAAAAGTGAAAAACAGTCAAAATAAGTTTAAGGTTAAAAGATGAAATTAGAGCAAAAATGGTACATCCTTTAGAAATTTCCTGTTTAAGTCATAGTTTTGCAGAAATTATTGTGGCCAATCCAAGAAGTATTTCAAGAAATGGGAGGATTTTTCTGTTCCTAATAGGCTAGTCTACAAAAAAATATCTCACATTTTACATAGGTATTACGAAAAGGGAGATAAGTGCATGTCTTCATAGCCTATTTTGCAGTTTGTGCAAAGTCCTATTTTTGACATCTTTTTGCAGAGAATATTGTGAACATCTGGAGCTACATTTTCGGAAAATGGGAAGGGTTTATCTCAAAATCATTCCTATATACATAAACCTCTTTCACTTTTTACATATCTATCATGGATTGAGATATACAAGCGTATCATTAGACCCTACATTTGCAGAATTTCTGGGGCAAAATGCACAAAGGAAGGATGCAGTTGGATAATATGATGCCTCATAATCAACTAAGAGTTTCTACCAAATTTGACTTTCTCTTCTTCATCACCATAAATCCTTAAACATAGTGCCAAATAGATTCATTAGTTTTGAATGTCCGTTATTTCAGTTCTATTAATGTAAAATAGTTGGAGATATTTGTAAAGCCAATCTTGATAATTTTCCAAGATATTTCAGTTTAGAATTAGTATAAATACTTTTTCATTTGAAGTATTTTGAGGTGGATTCTTAGAGATTTCTGTAGACACCTTATTTTTGAATAGAAGTGTTGTTGAACAACTTTTGTATGGCTGGCTGGACAAAGTAATAAAGCAAGGGACTTTTGCAGGATACCTGTGTCAAACGAGAAACAAATAAGTATTCTATATCTTATGTTTTTACAGTTTTCTGGTTTAAATATTCATATGTGTTTCATATATGAATGATAAATGAAAAAGTATATTTCAAAAAGAGATTTACTGCATTTTGCCTTTCAAATCATTTATATTCTTAATCTTTTCTTCCAAGCTATCATAGGTAGGGAATTCTTAATTGCTCCCTGCTTTTTAGTTTATCATTGTGGCTATTTAACAAAGAATTCTTAATTTTTTTTTGTTAATGATCACCCACTTTCCCTCATTTTGAAACTTTGTTGAAGGATTCTTAATTTCCTTTCCTCCCTCTCAAGACCATTTCACCCTTTCAAATTATCATTTGTATCTTATTTAGCTATCTTGCCCCATGAAGCCCTCCTTTGGTGAATCAACCTGATCTAGTTAAGCCATCTTCAATTGACTACATAGCCTAATGGCCTGAAATATCTTGTTTTATCCATCTACTCCTGAATTCCACCACCAAACAAAATCAAAACCCCCCAAGCTTTCATAACTAGCCTAATATATCACAAAACAAAGTTAAATCCTAAAGAGAGGGCCCTCTCTAGACTTAGGTTGGCTAGAAACCGAGTCTAAAATATTCGTTTGTGGTTACCTCGGAAATTTCTTTCTTTAACCTTGAAAAAATTCTGAGTGATAACATAGTGGCAACCATACTGGGGAGAACTAACATTTTATTTAGAATTGTTTTACAAGTTTAGATCTGATCTATGATAGTCGATAATGATCAGACACACAATGGTTAAAATCATCCACCTGGCGACTCCAAATCAATTTCACAATCAAGACTCCACTGGAGAAATGAACCTGAAAGAACTATGTGAAAAGATCAGGCTTTTAACTTGGATTGTTATCCAAGACATTATGTTCTTTCTCATTGATAAGTTTTTTCAATGTATATTGTATTTTAGAGAAGATTTTAGATTAAATTATTATTATTTTCCTTTGAAAAATGTAGATATAAAGTCTCCTTACACATTTGAACAACAATCTTCTAACTCTTATGAATATCATTTTCCAATTGAGGAGAATAAAAAAAATAAGACTGATCATACAATCCCTGTACATATTCCAATACCTCATAAAGTTCCTAATAGATATAAACCACTCATTTTACCTGCTACACTCCATGCTTTCCCTAACGATTATCCTAAGAACCTCCCTAGGTTTGATGGAGAGAATGGTATCACTACCCAAAAACATATTCAAGATTTTGAAGATTATCTTAACTTATTTGAAGTAGATGAAGAGGATGTCAGTATTAGGCTTTTTGATCTTTCTTTGCAAGACAAAGTGAAGAGTTGGTTCAAAACCATCCCTAAGGCAAGCATCTAAAATCTCGAGAAGTTTCTCAAACTCTTCCTTGATAGATGGATAATCAAAGTCAATCTTCTTGTAATCATAGAAGAATATAATCAGTTAAAAAGAAATCCAAATGAAACAATACAAAAATTTTCAGACAGATTTAATTAGGCCTATTATTCAATGCCATTAGATATAAGACCTCCTCGTGGTTTAGCTCTTTTGCATTATCCAAGAGCATTTGATTCAGAGATAGAATTTCATCTAAGAGAAAGAAACCCCTCAACATTGGACATATGAAAAACATGGCAGTAGATGTAGAAGTTAATCTGCAAATTAGAAGAGAAAAGTTGAAAGTGGAGAAAGAGGAAAAACTCGACATTTTGATAAAGAAAACAGAGGAAATGATGCAGAAGATCACCATGAAAGTTGAATTTTTTGTTCAAAATCACCATGAAACATTTGTTTCACAAAAAGAAGAGGTTGACAACTTTGAACAAATTCTTGTTAATTCCAATTACCATAAATTTGAAGATAGAGTTATAGAACCATATGTAGAGAGGCAATCTGCTCATCTAATATGTACATTTGGTGACATTAATTCTTATGATGATGTGCCTAAGCTTGATCACTATGATAATGATTATGTTTCTCAAATCCAAATTAACCTTGTAGAAAAAACAGAAGCTAATTTGAGGAATAAGGAAGTTCAGGTTCATCAGCTTGAAAATAGTGATTATCTTGTTCATTTCAGCCATGAGAATGAGGAAAGTGCAGAAAATTTTGAAATCAGCGAAGGAAATTTACCATTTTGTTTTGCTTCATTTCAGTTTATCAGAGATAATTATCATGCAATTAGAAATAAAATGTCAACAAGTTTTGATATTAACTACCTAGAGGGCAATAAAATCCTTGTTCAAGACTTATCATATCTAGATTTGCAGCCCCAAAATGCCATTGAATGTTAGGTTGCAGAAGAAGACTTGGAAGCTGGAACATATGATCAAATGATCCAAGATGATTCCCTGCCTCTTTGTTTTGAATCATTTCAATTTTTAAAGGAAATGTGGTATAAAATTTTTAAATAAAAGGAGGAGGAGCTTATAGAAATCTATGAGGTTCCACTTGAACCTATATGTAATAAGTTGTAGCAATCCTTTCAAGTTCTTTATGATCCAATCGCTGATAGGTTGGATAATGAATGCAAACATAATTTTTCTCCATTAACAAACTATGAGGGTCAAAATCAAGATGATAATGATTTCACCAGACAGACACTACAATCATTAGAAATATCATCACAAAGCTCATCTGAAAGTCTGTAGGGTGTTAAATATAAAAGTGACATTTCAGTTTCATGGCATGGAGGCCATCCAAAACAGATTTACATTTGTTTGAATCAGTTCAAGAATAATGCATATATTTTACAAGATCCTTTTGTAGAGTTTCTAGATTCAACAAAGGAAATAAGGAATCTCCATATCTTCTCAATGGTTTACAAAGTTATATTTGATTTCAAGATTTCAATTTTAACCACCAACAAGCACAAGAAACAAAAGTCACCAATGTATATGATGCTTGAGCGGTTGCATTGGTTGTTTCCTTTTACCTAACCAGTAGCCAAATAGCTTATTAGAGTAAGTAGGTAGGATTTCAGTTTGAATAATTCAATTTCCATCAGCAAGTATATGTTAGATCATATTTCAGTTTGCAAAAAAGGCTACAATTTCAATTCAAGATTTTCAATTAAAATATTATGCAACAGAGCATATACATGTGTGGCATTGGCCCAAGGGATTAGGCTACTAGTCGACGGTGTTCTTGACATTTCACAAGGAAATGCCATCCCCAAGGGGAGCCACTGTTAGGTTCCTATACCAATAGCTGTCATATATCATGATTGAATGGGTTCATCTCTGAAATATGTACATACCTTTGCTTGTTACAAATGTTTTCCATATTTGTAAAAAAAATCAAAAAATTAAAAAATGTAAAGAGGGTATGTCCTAGAAAAAGAATAAAAGGATAAAAAGAAATAAAGAAAAGGTCAAAAAAGGAAAGAAAATGAACCCCAACAAAAAGAAAAGACCATGAAAGTGTGAAAGTCTAAATGCCACTACATTTTACTTTTGTATAATAAAAAATTGTGTGCAGCATGTCACCTATGCCACAATTCATAAATAGTCAAATAGTTTAAGCTTGACTAATTCATATTTTCAATTTCATGTTTTAGAAGTAGAGAATAAAGATCTGACCAAACAGTGTAATCTTGGTAGATAAGTAGATAGGTAGAGTGAATAAAAGGAGCTCAACAGTTTAATCTGAGCCCTTGGATGAAATAAAGGTAGACTTAGTTAGGATCCTCATTGTAAAAGAAAAGAAAGTTTGATAAGGGTTTCCCAATCTAAGTGCACCCTAATAAAGAAGTAAAAATGTTAAGGTAAGTAGGAAGGGTAAGTAGATGATTGGTTGCAGAATAATTATGTGATGAATGGTTAAGTTTAGTGCTTAAATCTTTTGCTCTCGTCAATTGGACAAAGCATAACTCACATTGAGGATAACACATCAAGGAACCAAAGTCAAATTAATTAACTTCCTTACTCCATTTTTACCTAAGAATTCACTAATTTCCCTTAAGTGCTAAAGGTACCTATAAACAAGTTACAGGGGCTCAAAGCATTTCTGTGACTTTTGGAGGGACCAGACCCTCGACCCAATAATTTGAAATACCTAAAGCACTTAAATCCCCTTCATCAATATTCACCCCTTCATAAATTCATTCATTCCCTTTATAAAACTTTTCCTAAGTAAAATCTTATTTTACGTAGGAAAATCAAAAACATTCTATCTACATGAAACCCTGAAATACAATTAGCCTATGTTATAATGTTATATGATGAATGCACTTTTGGAAACATTTACTTAGCGCATTTCATTTTCACAAAGTCATATTAACTTTTAACTTGTATTATTTAACTCCCGAAAATAAAACACCCATTACCCGTATATTATTAAAAACCCAATAAATTATATATCCCACCCTTGGTTGCAAAATAACCATAATAACACTGATAATTGGGATTAATTAGTTAAATTGTAACTAATTAAGAACCCTGACCCCACCATGTTAAATAAGGACTAATTAGTCACTAGGATTAATTAATAACTTAGTGACCAATCATATCACCCCCGCTATGATTAAGTCTTTTAATTAAATCAATCCCACCCCTGTTATACATCTGTAATGTCATTGCCTCGACTACCGTCTGATCGGATCCTTCAAATCCGACGGCCCTCGCTCATATCGCGCATGCCTTTTGGTTGACCTTTAGTGTGCGATGTGAGTGGTTTTCTGAATAGTTCCCATGCTACGTGTCAAGAGATATGTGGAAATGCGCAGCCCCCCCTTAATACCACTTACCTCCAAAAAGTTGTGCGATGAAAACCAATACCGCTCCCTCTTACCACCTCCACTAAATGACAAATCTATCCCATCAGTCAGTTAAAGCCAACTGTCATTTTTGTTGACCCACCAATATCAACCATTTACCCATTTACCCTATGTAATCAATCTGCGCCACCTGAAGCCTCTGTTAACTGATTTGAGCATGGTTTACCTCCTGAAAAGCATTATGGACTCACTCCACAGACCTCTCAAGCTCAAATGAAACCTTTTCGACCTCCCTTGCAAACCAATGTTTTCTTAACAGTTTGTTTTGTTTTACAGGTGATCAGAAGACCACAACTTTGGATAAACAGTCTTAATACCAGTCATAAGACTTGTTTACTCCAATATTGTTATCAAATCTATTCAAATAGAAATGGAAGATAAAACATACAGTAAAAATACAAGCAAAGGAAACATGAAATTAAATGATTTATTGTTGAAATAGATAGTAAAAACCTAAACTACACATTGAAGGTAAAAGGACACAGTAAAGAACAATAAAAGTGTATCAGGATTAAAGAGTATCAGATTGAATACCAAGTCAAGTAAATCAGCTAGCATGAAAATAAACAACAGAGAAGACAATTACAAAATAGAATATACAAATTCATGTCAAAGTGAAGATAGATGAAAAAATAGAGCTGTAAAAGTAAAAAGTAAACAGTAAACAGTAAATAGTAAAAGTAAACTTGAAGACATTAAGGGTTAGACAAGGATGAAAACACTTTCACCAGCTACAATGAATTTTATCCAAAGTAAAAGTGAAAAACTGTCAAAAGAAGTTTAAGGTTAAAATATAAAATTAGAGCAAAAATGGTACATCCTTCAGAAATTCCCTGTTTAAGTCATAGTTTTGCAAAAACTATTGTGGACAATCAGAGCAGTATTTCAAGAAACATGAGGAAATTTTTGTTCCTAACAGGCTAATATAAAAAAACCTATCTCATATTTGACACAGGTATTACCAAAAGGGAGATAAGTGCATGTCTTCACAGCGTATTTTTCAGTTTGTGTAAAGTCCTATTTTTGACATCTTTTTGCAGAGAATATTGTGAACGTATGGAGCTAAATTTTTGGACACTGGGAGAGGTTTATCTCAAAAACATTCCTATCTATATAAGCCTCTTTCACTTTTTACATATCTATCACAGATTGAGATATACAAGCGTATTCATTTGACCCTAAGTTTGTAGAATTTCTGGGGCAAAATGCACAAATGAAAGATGCAGTTAGTGACTGGGATGCCTCATCATCAACTAAGAGTTGCTATCAAATTCTATTTTCTCTTCTTCATCACCATAAATCCTTAAACATAGTTCCAAATATATTCATTAGTTTTGAATGTCCTTTATTTAAGTATTATTAATGTAAAACAGTTGAAGATATTTTTAAAGCCAATCTTGATATTTTTTCAAGATATTTCAGTTTATAATTAGTATAAATACTTTTTCATTTGAAGTATTTTGAGGTGGATTCTTAGACATTTCTGTAGACACTTTATTTTGGAATAGAAGTGTTATTGAACAACTTTTGTATGGCTGGATGGACAAAGTAATAAAGCAAAGGACTTTTACAGGATACCTGTCTCAAACAAGAAACAAATAAGTATTCTATATCTTATACTTTTATAGTTTTCTGGTTTAAATATTCATATGTGTTTCATATTTGAATGATAAACAAAAAAGTATATTTCAGAAAGAGCTTTACTGCATTCTGTCTTTAAAATCGTTTATATTCTTAATGTTTTTTTCCAAGCTATCATAGGTAGGGAATTCTTAATTGCTCCCTGCTTTTTAGTTTATAATTGTGGCCATTTAACAAAGAATTCTTAATTGATTTTTGTAATGATCACCCACTTTCCCTCATCTTGAAACTTTGTTGAAGGATTCTTAATTTCCGTTCCTCCTTTTCAAGACCATTTCACCCTTTCAAGTTATCATGTGTGTCTTATTTAGCTATCTTTCCCTATGATTCCCTCCTTTGGTGAATCAACCTGATCTAGTTAAGCCATCTTCAGTTGACTCCATAGCCCAATGGCTTAAATATCTTGTTCTATCCATCTGCTCTTGAATTTCACCACCAAACAAAATCAAAACCCCCCAAGCTTTCATAACTAGCTTAATATCTCGCAAAACAAAACTAAATCCTAAAGAGAGAGCCCTCTCTGGACTTAGGTTGGCTAGAACCCGAGTCTAAAAAATTGGTTTTTGGTTATCTTGGAAATTTCTTTCTTTAACCTTGAGAAAATTATGAGCGATAACATAGTGGCGACCATACTGGGGAGAACTAACATTTTCTTCAGAATTGTTTTACAGGTTTAGATCTGATCTATGATAGTGGATAGCGATCAAACACACAAAGGTTAAAATCATCCACCTGGCGACTCCAAATCAATTTCACAATCAAGACTCCACTGGAGAAATGAACCTAAAAGAACTATGTGAAAAGATTGGGATTTTAACTTGGATTGTTATCCAAGACATTATGTTCTTTCTCATTGATAAGTTTTTTCAATGTATATTGTATTTTAGAGAAGATTTTAGATTAAATTTTTATTATTTTCCTTTGAAAAATGTAGGTATAAAGTCTCCTTACACATTTGAACAACAATATTCTAACTCTTATGAAGATTATTTTCCAATTGAGGAGAATCAAAAAATTAAGACTGATCATACAATCCCTGTACATATTCCAGTACCTCATAAAGTTCCTGATAGATATAAACCACTCATTTTACCTCCTACACTCCATGCTTTCCCTAACAATTATCCTAAGCACCTCCCTAGGTTTGATGGAGAGAATGGTATCACTACCCAAAAACATATTCAAGCTTTTGAAGATTATCTTAACTTATTTGAAGTAGATGAAGAGGGTGTCAGTATTAGGCATTTTTCTCTTCCTTTGCAAGACAAAGTCAAGAGTTGGTTCAAAACCATGCCTGAGGCAAGCATCTCAAATCTTGAGCAGTTTCTCAAACTCTTCCTTGATAGATGGATAATCAAAGTCAATATTCTTGTAATCATAACAGAATATAATTAGTTAAAAAGAAATCCAAATGAAACAATACGACAATTTTAAGACAGATTTAATCAAGCCTATTATTCAATGCCATCAGCTATAAGATCTCCCCCTGGTTCAGCTCTTTTGCATTATCCAAGAGCATTTGATTCAGAGATAGAATTTCATCTAAGAGAAAGAAACCCCTCAACGCTGGAACAAATGCAAAACATGGCAGTAGATGTAGAAGTTAATCTGCAAATTAGAAGAGAAAAGTTGAAAGTGGAGAAAGAGGAAAAACTCGACATTTCGATAAGGAAAATAGAGGAAATGATGCAGAAGATCACCATCAAAGTTGAATTTTTTGTTCAAAATCACCAGGACACATTTGTTTCACAAAAAGAAGAGGTTGACAATCTTGAACAAATTCTTTTTTAACTCCAACTACCATAAATCTGAAGATAGAGTTATAGAACCATATGTGGAGAGGCAATCTGCTGATCTAATATGTACATTTGGTGACATTAATTCTTATGATGATGTGCATAAGCTTGATCACTATAATAATGATTATGTTTCTCAAATCCAAATGAACCTTGTAGAAGAAATAGAAGCTAATTTGAGGAATAAGGAAGTTCAGGTTCAGTAGCTTGAAAATAGTGATCAGCTTGTTCATTTCAGCCATGAGAATTAGGAAGAAAGTGCAGAAAAAATTTGAAATCAGTGAAGGAACTTTACCATTTTGTTTTTCTTCGTTTCATTTTATCAGAGATAACTATCATGCAATTAGAAATAAAATGTCAACAAGTTTTGATATTAACTATCTAGAGGGAAATAAAATCCTTGTTCAAGACTTCTCATATCTAGATTTGCAGTCTCAAAATGCCATTGAATGTCAGGTTCACGAAGACTTGAAAGCTGTAACATATGATCAAATGATCCAAGATGATTCCCTGCCTCTTTGTTTTGAATCATTTCAATTTTTAAAGTAAATGTGGTATAAAATTTTTAAAGAAAAGGAGAAGTAGCTTGTAGAAATCTATGAAGTTCCACTTGAACCTATATGTAATAAGTTGTAGCAATCCTTTCAAGTTCTTTATGATCCAATAGCTGATAGGTTGGATAATGAATGGAATCATAATTTTTCTTCATTAACAAACTATGAGAGTCAAAATCAAGATGATAATGGTTTCACCAGACATACACTACAATCAGTAGAACTATCATCACAAAGCTCATCTGAAAGTCTGCAGGGTATTAAAGATAAAAGTGAAATTTCAGTTTCATGGCATGGAGGCCATCCACAATAGATGTACAGTTGTTTGAATCAGTTCAAGAATAGTGTATATATTTTACAAGATCCTTTTGTACAGTTTCTAGATTCAATAAAGGAAATCAGGAATTTCCTTATCTTCTCAAAGGTTTACAAAGTTATATTTGATTTCAAGATTTCAATTTTAATTGCCAACAAGCATAAGAAACAAAACTCACCAATGTATATGATGCTTGAGTGGTTGCATTGGTTGTTTCATTTTACCTAACCAACAGCCAAATAGCTGATTAGAGTAAGTAGGTAGGATTTCGGTTTGAATAAATTCAGTTTCCATCAACAAGTATATGTTAGATCAGATTTCAG
Source organism: Pinus taeda (assembly GCA_000404065.3). NCBI lineage: Eukaryota > Viridiplantae > Streptophyta > Pinopsida > Pinales > Pinaceae > Pinus > Pinus taeda. The sequence continues at coordinate 23,580 of APFE031554684.1, forward strand.
TTTGTAGAAAAGGCTGTAATTTCAATTCAAGATTTTCAGTCAAAAGATTATGCAATAGAGCATATACATGTGTGGGATTGGCCCAATGGATTAGGCTACTAGTCGACGGTGTTCTTGACATTTCACAAGGAAATGCCATCCCAAGTGGAGCTATTGTTAGGTTCCTATACCAATAGGTGTCATATATCATGATTGACTGGGTTTAGCTCTGAAATATGTACATGCCTTTGCTTGTTGCAACTTTTTTCCATATTTGTAAAAAAATAAAAAAATTAAAAAATGTAAAGAGGGTATGTCCTAGAAAAAGAATAAAAGGATAAAAAGAAATAAAGAAAAGGTCAAAAAAGGAAAGAAAATAAACCCCAACAAAAAGAAAAGACCATGAAAGTGTGCAAGTCTAAATGCTACTACTTTTTTACTTTTTTTTTATAATAAAAAATTATGTGCAGCTTGTCACCTATGCCACAATTCATGAATAGTCAAATAGTTTAAGCCTGACTAGTTCATATTTTCAATTTCATGTTTTAGAAGTAGAGAATAAAGATCTAACCAAACAGTGTAATCTTGGTAGATAAGTTGATAATTACACTGAATGAAAGGAGCTCAACAGTTTAATCTGAGCCCTTGGATGGAATAAGGTTAGACTTAGTTAGGATCCTCATTGTAAAAGAAAAAAAAGTTTGATAAGGATTTCCCAGCCTAAGTGCACCCTAATAAAGAACTAAAAATGCTAGGGTAAGTAGATGATTGGTTGCAGAATAAATATGTGATGAATGGTTAAGTTTAGTGCTTAAATCTTTTGCTTTCATCACTTGGACAAAGCATAACTCATATTGAAGATAACACATCAAGGAACCAAAGTCAAATTAATTAACTTCCTTACTCCATTTTCCCCTAAGAATTCACTAATTTCCCTTAAGTGGTAAAGATACCTATAAACAAGTTAGAGGGGCTCAAAGCATTTCTCTGACTTTTAGAGGGACCAGACCCTCAGCCCAATAATTTGAAATACCTAAAGCACTTAAATCTCCTTCATCAATATTCACCCCTTCATAAAGTTACTTATTCCCTTTATAAAGCTTTTCCCAAGTAAAATCCTATTTTACTTGAGAAAATAAAAAACATTCTGTCTCCTTGAAACCCTGAAATACAATTAGCCTAAGTTATAATGTTATATGATGAATGCACTTTCGAAAACATTTACTTAGCACATTTCATTTTCACAAAGTCATATTAAATTTTAACTTGTATTATTTAACTCCTGAAAATAAAACACCCATTACCCGTATTATTATTAAAAACCCAATAAATTATATATCCCGCCCTTCGTTGCAAAATAACCATAATAACACTGGTAATTGGGATTAATTAGTTAAACCATAACTAATTAAGAACCCCGAACCCTCCATGTTAAATGAGGATTAATTAGTCACCAGGATTAATTAATAACTCAATGACCAATCAAATCACCCCCGATATGATTAAGTCTTTGAATTAAATGGCCCACTGGCCCACCCCTGTTATACATTAGTCATGTCATTGCCTCGACTACCGTCCAATCGGATACTTCAGATCCGACGGCCCTCGCTCATATCGTGTGGGCCTTTTGGTCGACCTTTAGTGCACGATGTGAGCAGTTTTGTGAATAGTGTCAATGCTACATGTCAAGAGATATGTGAAATTGCGCGGCCCCCCTTAACACCTCTTACCTCCCAAAAGTTGTGCGATGAAAACCAATACCACTCCCAATTACCACCTCCACTAAATGAAAATGTTGTCCCATCAGTCAGTTAAAGCCAACTGTCGTTTTTGTTTACCCGCCAATATCAACCATTTACCCGTTTAAACACAAAAACCTCAGTTTTGCTCGTTTTCACCTCATTGTGCAGTAAAACACTATGTAACCCATCTATGCCACCTGAAGCCTCTATTAACCAATTCAAGCATGGTTTGCCTCCCGAAAAGCATTTTGGACTCACTCCACAGACCTCTCAAGCTCAAATGAAACCTTTTCGACCTACCCTGCAAACCAATGCTTTGTTAATAGTTTGTTTTGTTTTACAGGTGTTTAGAAGACCACAGCCTTGTATAAACAGTCTTAATACTAGTCATAAGACTTGTTTACTCCAATATTTTTATCAAATATATTCAAATAGAGATGGAAGATAAAACATACAGTAAAAGGACAAGCAAAGAAAACATGAAATTAAACGATTTACTGTTGAAACAGACAATAAAAACCTACACTACGCATTGAAGGTAAAGGACAAAGTAAAGAACGATCAAAGTGTATCAGGGTTAAAGAGTATCAAATTGAAGACCAAGTCAAATAAATCATCTAGCATAAAGATAAACAGTAGGGAAGATAGTTACAAAACAGAATATACAAATTCATGTCAAAGTGAAGATAGATGAAAAAACAAAGCAGTAAAAGTAAAAAGTAAACAGTAAACAGTAAAAGTAAACATGAAGACATTAAGGGTTAAACAAGGATGAAAACACTTTCACCAGCTACAATGAAGTTTATCCCAAGTAAATGTGAGAAATAGTCAAAATATGTTTAAGGTTAAAAGATGAAATTAGAGCAAAAATGGTACATCCTTCAGAAATTCCCTGTTTAAGTCATAGTTTTGCAGAAACTATTGTGGACAATTAAAGAAGTATTTCAAGAAACTTGAGGACGTTTTTGTTCCTAACAGGCTGCTCTACAAAAACCTATCTCACTTGTTACACAGGTATTACGAAAAGGGAGATAAGTGCATGTCTTCACAGTCTATTTTTCACTTTGTGAAAAGTCCTGTTTTTGACATCTTTTTGCAGAGAATATTGTGAACAGCTGGAGCTAAATTTTGGGAAAATGAGAGATTTTTATGTCAAAAATGTTCCTATATACAAAAACCTCTTTCAATTTTTATATATCTTTCACGGATGGAGATATACAAGTGTATCATTGGACCCTAAGTTTGTAGAATTTCTGGGGTAAAATGAACAAAGGAAGGATGCAGTTACTGACTAGGATGCCTCATCATCAACTAAGAGTTGCTATCAAATTCGACTTTCTCTTCTTCATCACCATAAATCCTTAAACATAGTGCCAAATAGATGCATTAGTTTTGAATGTCCTTTATTTAGGTTCTATTAATGTAAAACAATTAGAGATATTTGTAAAGCCAATCTTGATATTTTTTCAAGATATTTCAGTTTAGAATTAGTATAAATACTTCTTCATTTGAAGTATTTTGAGGTGGATTCTTAGACATTTCTGTAGACACCATATTTTGGAATAGAAGTGTTGTTGAACAACTTTTGTATGGCTGGCTGGACAAAGTAATAAAGTAAAGGACTTTTATAGGATACCTATGTCAAATGAGAAACAAATAAGTATTTTATATCTTATGTTTTTACAGTTTCTAGTCTAAATATTCATATGTGTTTCATATCTGAATGATAATCGAAAAAGTATATTTCAGAAAGAGCTTTACTGCATTCTATCTTTAAAATCATTTATATTCTTAATGTTTTCTTCCAAGCTATCATAGGTAGGGAATTCTTAATTTCTCCCTACTTTTTAGTTTATCATTGTGGCCATTTAACAAAGAATTCTTAATTGCTTTTTGTTAATGATCACCCACTTTCCCTCATCTTGAAACTTTTTTGAAGGATTCTTAATTTCCCTTCCTCCCTTTCAAGACCATTTCACCCTTTAAATTTATCATTTGTATCTTATTTAGCTATCCTGACTTGTGAAGCCCTCCTTTGGTGAATCAACCTGATCCAGTTAAGCCATCTTCAGTTGACTCCATAGCCCAATGGCCTGAAATATCTTGTTATATCCATCTGCTCCTGATTTCCACCACCAAACAAAATCAAAACCCCCCAAGCATTCATAACTATCCTAATATCTTACAAAACAAAGCTAAATCCTAAAGAGAGAGCCCTCTCTGAGTACAGATTGACTAGATTCTGTACTTAAAAGATTGGTTTGTGGTTACCTCGGAAATTTCTTTCTTTAACCTTGGGAAAATTCTGAGTGATAACAAATAGGGTTTAAACCATGCAGGAAACAAAGTATGGAACTATGCCAGCAAAAGACTTGTTACAACAAGGCATGAGACTTTGTTTTGAAACCATGTGCATAGTTTATGAGTCACTTTTTGCTATGGTACATTTTTATTCAATTTACATTGACGTATATTATTTATTTCAATTTTCATTATTCTCGCTAATGTAGATACACTCATTACAATTTAATTTTAGTTTGACAGATTGAACTTGATCAAGAAGATGAAAACAATTAATGCAATCAACAAAACATTCATCCAAATAACCCAAGTCATGGAAATAGCTCAAGAACTAACATCAGTTCCAACGAAGAATGGAGATATATTTGGATATCAATGCAACATCTTGTATTTTTTGAAATAATTCTCTATGAAAATTAGACATTTTGTTTAATGTAATGGACACAGTGTCCTAATTGAAAGACAAGGGATTACCAATAGCAATCCCATTTTTTATGAAAAAGAGCCTCTTATTGATATGTAATAAAAAAAATTTAATTTATTCTATTATGTTATTGAATGTCTCTATAAAATGATACACCACTGATTAAATACATGGATGATTAATTATTATAATAAAGAGATGTGAAATCCGATAATATAAAAAATTAATCCAAACATCATATACAAATTCACTAACAAAATTTTAATTTATATGAATACTATAATAAGATATAATTCACAGAAGAAGCCCCAAGGGTTAGCTCAGTTGGTCAAAATCAGTGCCTCGCCATCGAGAGCTCATAGGGTCTATTCTCCCTGAAGCCCTTGTCAGCCCAAATTTTTCAGTGGATGTAGCGCCACCCATTGACCAAGGTGTCCGTGAACCACTTTAAAAAAAAGAAAGATATAATTCGATTTTTCGATGAAAAACATATCTAAAAAAATACAATAATTGCACTGTCACAGGTCGATGTTTCCAAAAAAGAGAAAATCTCATAAAAAAAATCGGTGCATCTATAACATAAAAATGCAAGAGTGCGTTATTTTATATAAAATCACCATGATGACATCTTTTTGCATTACCAATGCCTCTTCAGAAAAATACAACACCGGGGGGTTAATTACTTCTAGCACTGGTATTGTTTGAGAATAATGCACGGATGCACTGTAATTCTCAAGACACCAATGATTTCAGAGAACTAACACCCTTATCCTACAAAATATTATTTCCAGCCCGATGCATTATGAAAACTAATAGCATTGGTCCTTTTATATAACTAACATATTGGGGTATTTGTACAAATGATACACATCAACACATCAATTTTAAAAAAAATCACCATGTCAACAATTATTTTCTACGTGCCCCAGGGTCATTCCTTACAAGAAATCCCTGTGGATTTTTTTATCTATTAGCACTGGTGTGGTAAATATGATGCACTAGTCTTCTTTTCATTCAATGCCTCAGTGCTTTTAGTTATGTATGTTGGTCGATGCTTTTATATATGTAGCAAGCTTGTGCTACTTGTTCCATGAAGCACACCACGAAAAAAACATCTGCTAAAACCTTTGGCTGCCAATATTTTTTCAGTTGTGATGAATTTCCATTAAAACCTCTACTAAACAATCCGGTATCGCAAAAAAATGTTTTAGCAGATGTTCTTTTTACAATTTTTTCAAATTTCATAACACTAAAAACCTTCATTATAACCTCTACTAGAAGGTATTTTGCTTGTAGTGGGCATTGCCCCCTTCATGGTACAACTTAACTTTGACATTCCTATATTTGAGGGTCAAATAGATGCAAATTTCATAGATAAATGGTTAAATTTGCTGAAGGATATTTTTCAGTTCATGATTTTTCTGATAGGGAAAATATTAATTTTTCTCTCCTCAAAGTTTCCCCCCAAGTCAATGACTGGTGGGAAACCTAATGTGAGTAGAAGAATGAGAGGGAACACTCACTATTTTCAGCCACACCCACTTGGAATTCCTTCTGATATGTCATCAAGGAATAGTATTACCTTGTCAGGAGCTATGAAGATAAATAAATAAAATGGACCACATTGCGACGGGGAAGGGAACAAGACATGCCAGAGTTCACAGATATATTTCATACCCTTCACACAAAGTTTCTTATCAAGTATTTTGAGCTGCATATGGTACTCAAGTACCGTGGTTTTGTACACAAATACATCCAGGATGAGATGGAGCTCCTAGAAATCTCTTTGCTTTACGTTGCATACCAATAGGATGTCAAGATTAAGCATAAATTCAAACAAAAGAAGTAATACTTTGGATTTATGTATCTAAAGGAAGGAAAAGGCACCCCCAATTGATAGAAAAAAGAAAAAGAAAAAAGAAAGGCAGGGTGATAGAGGATAACCCATCGAAACCACAAGAAAATAATAGTACAACAAAGATGAAGAAAGACACAAGGAAGTGGTGTAAGTTCCACACTAGCCCCACTCACAACACAAGTGAGTGTCATGCTAAGAAATCACTATTAGCCGAGTTGAAGGCTTGAGAGTAAAATGCATGTTCCAACTCTGAGTCAGACCTAACAAGGGTAATGAAAAATGGAAGCATATTATTGATGTAGACCCTAGCACCATCGTTGCCACCATAAAGGTCTAGAAGGTTGAGCCCAAAGGCCCAGAGGAGGGGGAGTGTCTCTTCCACTCACAGATGTGGGTGAAGGGTTCATCGTTGCAGTTCATCGTTGAAAGTAGGAGCCAAAATAGGTTCATATAGATAGAAGTCGTTAAGAAGCTAGGCCTTTTGACCACATCAAACCTACAACCATACACCATCGGGCGACTCCATCATCTCAATAGAATTTGTTAAGCAGCTAAGCCTATCGACCACATCAAACCTATAGCCATAAACCATCGAGAAGCTCCACCAAGGATGTAATCTCTACTTTAGCCAGTACTGTGGTCTTCCCTACAACATCAAACCCTTCACAGATGAGGTGATGTGTGACATTTCTCCTCTTGAATTTTGTGATGTATTATTAGGCCAACCATACTTGTGGAAGCGTCATGATGTGTATGAGTCTAGGCCTCACACTATTATGATTACTTTGGGTAATAAGATATGCATGATTCCAAAGGTAGCCTTGCCTACCACCATCTATTTGACCTCTACTAAGCAAAACAGTAACACCATCTCCTAGACAAGGAAATTTGTTTTCTTCTCGATTCACTCTCAAAGTAAGTGGAAGATTGTGGCCACATCCATGGTCCTCGGTAAGGGTTCCTTCACGTAGTAGAAGTAGGTGGATAAGGTCGTTAAGAATATAGGGACATCTTCTCCTCACCCACAGAGATACCATTGCACTATCAAGTCAAACATTCAATTGATCTAACTTCCAGAGTACCTCTACCCAATAGCTCGATATGCAACCACTACATCATAGAAAATGAAGAGATCAAGTGACAGATCTGGGAGTTACTATAGAATGAACACATCCAACCAAGTTCTTCACCTTGTGGGAGCCAGATTGTACCTGTACAGAAGAAGGATGGGACCTGGAGGATCTGAATTGATTATCAGACACTAAACAAAATCACTGTCAGAAGAAACTATCCAATCACACAAATTGATGACCTTCTCGATCAGTTCAATGGGGCCAAGTATTTCAACAACATTGATTTGAAGTTTCGCTATCACCAAGTTCCAATAAAGTATATAGAAGATTGCCTTCAAATCCAAGGAAGGAATTTTTTAATGGTTGGTCATGCCTTTCGGGTCGAAAAATTCTGATGCAATTTTATGAGGCTGATGGATGTCAACTTGAGGCCCTTCACCAACTCGTTCGTAGTTTTTTATCTGGATGACATATTCGTCTTCAGCAAGAGTTGAGAAGAGAACTTGCAACACATTTGGTAAGTGCTTCAAAGCCTGTGGGAGCACAAACTATGTGCCAACTTGGAGAAATGCACCTTTCTAATGAGATAGGTCCAACATCTGGGTTACATCATATATGAGAAAGGTGTGCATGTGGATCTGGCTAAGATACAAATAATTCCGGATTGGCTAGCCCCAACCACCCTAACAGAACTTTGCAACCTTTCGGGCCTTCCCAATTTTTATTGGAGGTTCTTGTTGGGATTGTTACACTGAAATTTGTCACCTTGACTATCTGCAGTCTATGTGGCCTCATCAATAGCCACATTGTCCTCTTTGTCAAGCCCCATACCTCTGCTCTTCATGTCAAAAACTTCAAAAAGAGAGAAAGTCACTTAAAAACATGTTTATCTCTGGGTACGCAGGTTCTCTCTACCTTGCCTGCGTGTACGCTCTCCAAACACACTGTACCTGCGTACTTGTACGCTCTGTAAGCCAAAGGTTGGGTGCGTACCCTAAAGGTCAAAAGGCGCAAGTTTCATCTTTAAAAAGTTACTTGTGGTCACTTCTAGAGCCTTCTAGAAGAGTTTTGACGTGTATTGAGCGCCTCCAGATGGTTCATGCACCCCTATGATAGAGGAGCTTATCCCATCAAGAGAGGAGCTACCCCATCCAAAAGAGGGAGTATCCCATTGATGTTGGAACTGAATAACCTCTTCTAGAATACTATAAATACAGGCATTTGGCCAAAGGAGGGGAGGTTGAAAGCTGAACATTCTATAGGGTAAATGCTGCTGGAATTAGGACTTCCATTTGTTGACTTGTGAGGAGAGATCACTATCCTTCCTTGTTGCCATAGTGGGAGTGGGTGAGCTTGTCAAAGTAGAGGAAATCTCTTGCTGGACCCTGGGAGGAGCTTGCACAACACCAAGGCTGAGGTTGTAATGGTTCCTTTGATTATTTAATACAAATAAGTCCATTCTTCTCAATGATTTGTTAATGAATTATTTCATGTATTCCTTGGTCAATATGATAGATATGCTTTATTTTATAATGAATATTCAGATGCTACGTAATCGTTTGCTTTGTTAGTGTATGCAGGTCTGAAAGTGAAGGAGGAGCTCATCTGGATCAGCAAGGCTGGACTGCTACAACAAGCGTGGGACCTAAGGTAAGATCGAAAACATTTGAATGCTCATAGAATGATGTTTATCTAGAGAAGGATAGCTCTTGTTTGGTTTGTTTGTCATTAGAGAGTCTTAGAA
>APFE031554684.1:36913-51852 GCA_000404065.3 Pinus taeda
AACATTTGAATTCTCGTAGAATGATGTGTATCTAGAGAAGGATAGCTCTTGTTTGGTTTGTTTGTCATTAGAGAGTCTTAGACTCCTAGGGAGGTTAGATTTGTCCGCAAATATAACTCATTCCGCATGACAGGGATTATCCCATATCACTTGGCCTTTAAATCAGTTTACTAAGGGCAGAGAGAAAGAAAATTTTTCTTGGTCTGGGTCCCAACAAAAGACATTAGTTGAGCTAAAGCAATGCCTCTACTCTAGAACTGTACTCAAATCGCTAGACCTACAATAATGATTTGCAATTGAGAAAGATGCCTATTACTATGTTATTGATGCAGTTATCACCCAACAAAGGCATCTAGTGGCCTATTATAGTGAGACACTTTCTGATACAATTCAGAAGTACCCCACTTATGATAAAGAGATGTACTTTATCATGTAGGATTGTAGGCAATGGAAAAATTTTATTCTAGGGAAGGAGATAGTCATCCACACAGATCACCAACCTCATCAGTTTATGCAAACACAAGGGAAGTTGCAGAAGGACTGCCATCAAAATTTCTCTATATATCTACAATAATTCCACTTAAGCATTAAATAAAAAATGTGTAGCACCTATCATGTTGTAGATTGCCTTAGTTAGTCCCTGGTTGCACCATTGACTACTGTTATCAACTCTTGTGGCCACAAGACCTCTTGATGGTCGCAATTGTACAAAAATGATCTAAAGCTCACCACCACATACCAGATGCTAGTGGATGGCAAGAAAGTTCCAGCTTTCCACCTCCAGGACACACTAGTATGCTACTTGGCCCAATTTTTTGTTCCTTAAAGCGAGTGTTCCAAGCTAATTTAGGAGATAGACTACAGTGGGGTCACACGAAACTTTGGTGTGGAGAAAACTATGGCCATACTACATAAGTATTTTAGATGGCCAAAACTCCAACATGATGCTAGAAAGTATATCATATGTTGCATTACGAGTTCCATTTCCAAGCCAACCATTAAGAAGTAAGGCCTATACACTCCTATGTGTCCTCCTGGCTGGTATTGGGAATCCATCTCCATGGACTATCTATTTGGCTTCCCTTCTACCAAGCATGGTACTGACTGTGTAATTATGGTCATGCAAAAAATTTGTAAGATGCTTGTATTAGTGGTATACAAGAAGACTTTCACAATAAAGGACACTGCCAAAATCTTCTTTTAATGAGTGTGGGTATATTTTTGGATCCCGCAAACCATTATATCAGACTGGGACAAGAAGTTCTTGAGCACATTCTAGTCTATCCTATAGAAAATATTGGACACCAAGCTCACCAAGTCAAATGCATTCCACCCCCAGACTGATTGCTAGGCAAAGGTCATCAACGGGATAATCGTCACATCCTACACATGTACAAATCCAAGCATCCAATAACCTAAGATGAGAACCTTTAGCATGTGTATAACAACTATCAAAAATATCTCCATATCTCGTTTGGTCGCATTCCCTTTCAAATGGGTCTAGTATTTCAAAATTTGTGTCTAATTGAAGTTTCCATGCCTCATTTGACTACACAAACAAAATCCACACATGTACAGTACAATGTTGATAAAGAAACCAGGTTAATTGAACGCATCCAACACATTTGCTAGCAGGTTCACGAGATCTTGGAGAAGTCCAATGCCAAGTACAAGCACCAATATGATTAACATTGGGTGCCACATAAGTTTTACGTGGGCGAAAAAGTTTGGTTGCATTTGCAGAAAGAATTCCTTGTCAGAGTCCTTAGGAAGATGCGACTAGTATGATACGGGCCTTACATGATCACAAAGGTTGTGGGAGACAATGATTTTGAGCTCAACATTCCCCCATTCCTTGGCTTGCACCTAGTGTTCAATGTGAACTGCCTTCGGCCATACTTTCCACCATTTCTAGACACATCAGACATTGTAGAACAACTAACGCCCACAGAGCTCAACCCAAACTGCATGGAACAGGCCACAACAACTTAGATCATGGACACACATATATCAATAAAAATCGCTAATAGAAGATCCAATTGTATCAGGTTGTCAAAGTCGGCCAACTCCTACACCAAGGCAAGTGAATCACCAGGGACCAAGTTTTAAAGAAGTTTCCCTATCTCATGGAGGCACTCAACATAATGGGGAACATTGCTTCCTAAAGGGGAAGGATTGATCAAGGTGGATATTGGGGGCCCACCGCCTATTCCAATTGGACCCCCACCATTGTTTCTTTCACTTTCCTTAATTGTAGCACAACTTACTATTTTTGATAGTTTTCAGGTTCTAAACTTATGGAGCCATTTTAAGGGCCTAAAACACGTTTTTTTGGAAAAAGGAGAGACCAAAAGAGTGCAATATCAATATGTGAGACTTCTTTCAGCCTCCTCTTGGATATCTTCAAAATGAGGTACTATGATAGTCAAACGGAGATCATATGCCAAAGTTATGAACCCAGGAAGTTGAAGTTACAACTAACCCCAACAGGGCCCAACGCTTTTGGTGCCTCATATCCTAGGGTTAGGTTTTTGGGATGTTTAAGGTTTCCCATTATTTCTTAACGACAAAAATGCCTCTGAGACTCATTGTAACACAACTAAGAAAGTATTTAGCTGCCATATATCTTCTCAAAGATAAGCTACCATTGCTCAAACTAGTTTATGCACATTCTGCATGTAACATTTTCTAGTACTTTGTTATTAATGAATTAAAGTTTTTTTTAGCTATAAATATGTGTTTTTGTTTATATTTGTATTTAATTTTGTTCCTCCATAAATCCGTATCGGTGGTATCATGGTAGTCTTCTCTTTATATTTTTACTGTGCATGTCCCTAATGAGGTTGGGGTATAAGGAGTTGGGACTTGAATTGGTTGAACCCTTACAAATCCATCCCCACTGAAATTGATGACTACCCATGCAGGAACAAAAGAAAGATGACGGAATAGGAGATCCTATCAAACTGCTACTCGAATAATCCCTCGAGAAGCGAAGGAACGAGATGATGGATAACTATGCCCAGATCCTTCGGCGGATGCCAAAATGTAGCACATCTTCATCCAATATTTATTTCGGAGGCGTCGCCCCCTTCATGGTACAGGTTCACTTTGACATCCTTATAATTGAAGGTAAAAAATATGCAAATACTATAGATAAATGGTTAAATCTCCTGGAAGGAAATTTTTGGTTCATGATTTTTCCGATGGGGAAAATATTACTTTTTCTCTCCTCAAAGCCCCCCCCCCCACATCAAGGACTAGTGGGAAACCTACTGTGAGCAGAAGGATGAGGGGGAACACTAATTTTTTTCGATCGCATCCACTTGGAATTCCTTCTAATATGTCTTCAAAGAACAATATTACCCTGTCAGGAGATATGAAGAAAAGTACCTAAAATCGATGAAACTACAGTAGGGAAGGGACCAAGATGTGCCAGAGTTCACAAATATATTTCATACCCTTCACACAAGGTTGAGTATCAAGGATTTTGAGTGGCATTTAGTACTCAAGTATCATGGTTGTCTACACAAAGACATCCAGGATGAGATGGATTTCTTGGAAGTCTCCTCACTCAGTGACACATATTGATATGTTATCAAGACGAGTAGAAATTCAAAGAAAAGAAGTGATAATTTGGATTTGTGAATATGAATCAAGGAAAAGGAACCCCCAAACTGTAGAACAAAGGACAAAGCCAAGGTAGGGTGACCTAGGAAAACCCATTGAAGCCACAAGAAAATAATAGCACCACAAAGATGAAGAAGGACACAGGGAAGTGGTGTTAGCTTCCCAAGACCCCCGCTCACAGCACAAGTGAGTGTCAGGCCAAGAAGTCACTAGTGGCCGAGCTAAAGGCTTGAGAGTTAGGTTCATGTTATGACTTTGACTTAGACCCCGACAAGGGGAACCACAAACAGGAATAGATTTTTAACAATCTTGGTAAAAAAATCATGTAACAAAGTTAATAAATGCAAAAATAAGACCAAGGTCGTGGAACGCATATTCCAAGATGAATGCAGGGAAAAACATCCTAGTGGGTGTTTGTTTCAGTTATTATGGTTAAATGAAATAGGAAATGGAAATGGAAAAGGTTTTGCAAAGGAAAAGTGGCATTAATTGGCATTTTATTTGTGAAAATAAAGGAAATTAGGAGAAAAGGAAGGTGAAAGGTCACATGTTTCATGTGAGGAGGAAATTGAAGAAAAATAATGCAAAATGAAGAAAATAGAGGCCTCATTAATAAAAAGGTTTATGAGGATTAGTTGATAACCTTTTTTAGTTCATTTTTGGATCTTTCTCTATTCTCTCTCTCACACTCTTGAACACTTAGAGTATTCTTGGAGCATTCTAGCATTGGATCAAGAAAGGCAAAGGAAGAGAAAAGAAGGAAAAGGGAAGAAACAATCAAGACAGGAAGAGAAAGATCAAGAAACTATGGAAATATTACTTGCAGGTATCGATTTGCATGTGTGATTTCCTTGCTAGATGTGGCATTCATGTGTTTTCTTGTTTTTATCCCTGTCTTTAGCATTTGTTTTTCCAGGTGTGATAGTGTTCTTTGACCTTGCCTTGCCATTTCTGCATAGCCATGGTGTGGTGGGCTTCTCTTATATATGGTTGAGTTAGATTGTCGAATGGACTCGAAACTGAGTGGGGTGGTCTCGAGATTATTCACAAGGACTAGGAATCCCATAATGGGATACATAGTAAATCTTGGTTGTTAACACCTCGATTGATCCTAGGAATCCTTGACTGATGAATGGCCGGATACATGGTAAACATCAAAGGTGAATACCCTTGATTGAGGCTATAAATCCTTAATCGATGAATGGAAGGATACATGGTAAATCTCAAAGGGAAGTACTCTTGATTAGGCCTAGGAATCCCTTGATAGGTGATGGCAGGATTCATGGTAAATCCCATAGGTTGGAAACCTCAGAGGTCTAGGAATCCCTTAATTGATAATGGCAGGATTGTTGGCTTAGTTTGGGCTGACCTAGGTTTGGATTTTACTGCACACCAACAAAACCTTTAATCGCTAGCCCTTCCGTCACTGACCTGCAAGCAAGTCATAGTCTCACTCGAAGTGACTATGGGAGGTTGGAGAACCAGGTTTCTGCAACCTTAACGGATACTATGATGTGGCAATTTTGTATTATTATGCTTTAACACTTATAAAATACTTCACATTCATGAGCTAATTCACACTTATATATTACTTTGCATAATTACATTCATTACTTAAACATATCATAAACATCCATAACCTTCACTGTACTGAAATAAAGTGCAGATAATAAGAAAATCAACACATGAAGACACATATTTTATCGTGGTTCATCCCAATGTGGGACTAGGTCCACAAGAACTATTGCTTATAATAGAGAATTTGGTACAACAAACAATTCTTCACCTTCACACACAACTGCAGGTCGTCTGCATACTAAGTTGCAAGCAGTATGCACACTAAGCTGCAGACCCATGCCTTCACGCACTTAGTTGCAGAGCCTTGCCCCTTTCTCTGAAGTATAGATCACAAAAATACATCCATAAACATAGATCTGGATCCAATTCCTACCTTCCTTCTTTATTATTCATCCCTATATATATTATTACATTGAGGGATTACATCGCTACATTACCATGGACCCAATACCATGGTTTCAAAAATACAAAGGACTATGGTCCAAAACCATTCAATTTTTACAATATTATATGCTTTTACAAAAAAAGGAGGGGCTTCACCATAAATCCCCTATAGTGTGCGGTGAGTTTGTTGTGCGGTCCTTGTTGTGCTCTGTTTCTGTGCTGTGTGGTCCATTTTGCACTCCACGACATCCTCTCTACTGCACGATCTACCCATAAAATTCAGATTCCTTGCCCAAAATATGGCCAAGTTGGGTTGCACCCAAAAGGCCCCCAAAAATCACATGTGACTCATCCTGAGTCACTCAGTTGGTTTGTCTCTGATCTTATCTACAATTTTGTTATATGCCTTGTTGAATTGTTGCAGAATCTTTGCTAATTGTTTTTCCTTGTTGTGCACTTCTTGTAATAATGATTCTATGACATGTTATGCAGCCTTCTTTCCCAATTTTTTCTCCCTTTGTCGAAGCTACAAAAGCTTCTCATCCACTACCTAT
Organism: Pinus taeda; assembly: GCA_000404065.3. Taxonomy (NCBI): domain Eukaryota; kingdom Viridiplantae; phylum Streptophyta; class Pinopsida; order Pinales; family Pinaceae; genus Pinus; species Pinus taeda. The sequence goes on from APFE031554684.1 coordinate 43,057, forward strand.
GATAACTAGAGGGCCTCATCTTACTAAGTCTAAGTCCTTTCTATCAAACTCTTCTCCTCCTTCTTCAACTCTTTGATTTTCTTTTGTATCTCCTTTGACTCATTAATTTTTACGAGCCTCTGCGAGATTGGAAAAGTCTTCATAACTCCTCAACTCTCCTCTAACTGATGTTTCTTTTGATGCATTTCCTCCTGCAGCTTCTAAAAATTTGGATCTTCCTACAATGAAGACCAAATTTTTATGCTCTCATCCGAAAGCTTTCCACATTTTTCCACTGCTACGAAGATGCTGACCATCCCAGTGTTTAAGTCAATCTCCCTCTTATCATGCACTTCTGGTGGCATGGTTGGTAGCAGCTTTAATTGTCGCTCATTGATCTTCACCTCATATTCGAACTATACATCTGCAATTTTCTTCTTAGATTCCTTGACTGCAAGGCCGAGCTTCGCGACCTTATCTTCTATTATTCCTCCTCACAGAAATCCATGTCTAAAACTTCCCTGTAAGTGGCTTTGACCACCACTTTCAGTCTCTGCTACTGTAGCTCTGCCTATTCCTTGCCCTTGATGGCATGATTGAGTTGTTTCTTTAGTGAAACATGCTCTTGATCTATGTGAATATTTAACTTTGAAGTACAATATTCTTTCTCCTTTAGCTCATTTGCAATGCCCTGGTGTAGTTCATGTAATATCGGAATGGGTAGCACTGCCATGTTCATATTGACATGGTCCCAAACTTTTTCTTACTGCTTGATTTCAATGGAGTCGAACTGTAAAGCTTCGGCAAGTATTTGCATTATTCTCATCCCAAATGTTGTTTCTATTAGTCTTTTTGGTTGGAGCCTGTGGCCTATCTACATTGGTGGTCTGGATGTTTGTGCCAAATTATTTAACTCTCCAATACATTGCTGTTGTTAGGGTCCAAACCTAACCCCCTTATTTATGTAATAGGGTCGAGTCATAGTTATAGTTAGTTAAAGAGTTGATAAAGCTCATATTAATAATTGTAAGTGGTTGACCTGAATTTAAAGAAAGGGACCACAGTTAGTTGCAAACGGACCATGGTATTAGATATATGGTATTAAGAAAACCATGGTACTAACCCATGGTATTTCATGTACGAACCCTATATAAAGGATAGAGACTCCCCATTGAGGAGCGTCGTGTCTTATTTTGTAATCGAGCCCTGCTCTATTGGAGGTTTCCCCCTCAAAGAGGCAAGTGAACATTTCTTTCATCTCTGAAGAATAAAATAAATGTTGTTATTTCTCCTTTTTTTGTGTTATGGATTGTGTTTCTTCATATATTTGGTATTCTGGCATCTTCTCGCAAGTTAAGAGCATAACAAGTGGTATCAAAGAACTTTCCAGGGCCGGTGGTATCTCCATTTTTAGCATAAATATTTTTGGCTAAAGACGTGTTCCAGCGTCTTTAAACCACGGGATCTGTCGTTGAGCGCATAAACCTGTGGATTTGGGGAGGCATGCATGTAGGAAATACAAGAGGTGGTCACGGTTGTTAGACTCCCTTGTAACCCCTGTCGGTACCCCTTCAAGTAGTAGCACATTAGACAAAACCGCACATGGATTGTCTTCCTTGTACCCTCTGGGTATATCAGAAACCCCCTAGTCTCACCTGAAACCTCACCATAGATAAATCGTCGGCCGTCTTGCTGCCATAGTACACCAAGAACAACACTCAGCGAGATTACTCACACATACGATAGGGTAGTTAGGTAGTACGACTAAGGGTATGGTTGATCCTCCTTAGTTAGTGCCCTGAAAGATTCGGCCGAGTACTACTATTGGACCCTTATGTATATTGCAATCTGTAGCACCTAACACTCATTGAGACCATAGTTCCCTCGTCTCTCTGAAGATCGCCCATTATCTTCTTTGCCTTTTTAGATATAGCAGTTGGGTTTTGTCGCCACCACAACAATCAAATCCACCAGTCCAACGTCTACTACCATAGTACCATTAAGATTTAGTAGCTGGGGTTCTGTCACCAGTGCAGTCCAACTCATATTCAGAAATTGAGGGTTTTGCAGACAAATCTTACCATTTTTGTAGGGAGGCTTGTGGCTCCTATACCCTGGAGCGATTCTCACAGGACATTGGGCAGCATTAACTTTTCTAGAAATTGGCCACTTATAAGAGACTTAGCCCATAAAAATCAGGACGACGAGCTGAGTAAGGTGGTAACATTCACTTGTCAGCTTCAATTTTCGGGTGGTCCCAAATTTTTTCAAAGTGACAACAAGTGATATGGATCTGTGTATGGTAGAAAATAGAGATCAAGCCATGGCCAATGAGAAGATCGAGACCATTGAAAAACATTTGGCTTCTATAATGGAGCAGATGAAGACATTAACAGACACAGTCACAAAGGGCAAGTCAGCATTACAATTAGAGGCATATGGTTTTAATGAAGACCTTGAAGGAGAATCTAGCCATCATCTTCACTTCCATGGAAATCACCAACATTCCCACCCTCGACCACCCAAGCTGGACATTTACAAATTTGATGGATCTAATTCGAAAATATGGGTATCACAAATGGACCAATATTTCACTCTGAATAACATCATAGATGATGAAACTAAACTACGCATGGGAGGTCTTTACTTGGACAAAGAAAGATGGCAATGGTGGTAGTGGCATAAGAAATGCTATCTAAGGAAAATTACTTGGAAGGTGTTTGCAAAATCCATTTGTGACCACTTTGACCATGAATCTAATTTTTTGGGTTTTCTTAATAAGCTTAGATAGATAGGCACAACAAATGACTATATTACAGCCATTAAGACATTGGCTTTCCACACAATAGGTTTGGGAGATGAATTCTAATTGGAATGTTTTATAAGTGGTCTCAAAGAAGCCATCCAAGCCCACATCTGGATGCACCACCCATCCACATGGATGGAAGCTTGCACAAAGGCTATCAAAGTGGAACATGATTTAGCAGCCCAGTCTCCTTGTCCAAATTTCATATCCAAGGGACACCCCACCCAGGCTCAGGGAACTACCCAAAATCTTAAGTTTCAAAAGGTGTCCCCCACAGAAATTGCTGAAAGAAGAAAGCAAGGATTGTGTTACTACTATGATGAAAATACTCCCCGGGGCATAAATGCAAGGAACCAAAATTCTTTAAAGTTGATGCTACTGATCACAGTTCATCTAAGGAAGCCCCACCCTTTGCGGGACCAGAGGAGGAAGATGAGTACAACCAATAGGACAATGAGTTCCCAGCTATGCCAAAAGAACCAGTTATCTCGCTCCATGCTTTGGCAGGCACTTCTTCTCCCCAAAATCTTAAAATCAGAGGTTTTATTAAACCCTGTCGTAGTATTGATTGATAGTGGTAGCACTCATAACTTTATCCATCAGAGAGTCATTGAAGTTGTTCATTGTTTTGTTAGAGCAATCTCTAATTTCCAAGTCCAGATTGCTAATGGGGGGACAATGAAATGTGAAGGCTGCTATGAAAATATCAAACTTAGATGGGAGATTACCATCTAAATACCCACATGTTTTCCATCAACATGGGTGGTTGTGAAATTGCCTTGGGTTTTGAATGGCTCTGCACACTAGGCCCAATCACAATGGATTTCCAGGAGCTATATATGAGCTTTAAGCAAAATGACCACATGAATACCCTCCACGGATTCCGGGCAGGTAATGCTTCTATCATCAGCTCACATTGCATGGAAAAGCTATTAAAAGAGGGCCATCATGGAGTTATCGCCCAATTTAATGCCATCCAGGCCATCGAGCCCACTACTCTTCATATTCATCCTAAAATGAAACAGGTCTTAAACAACCACCCATAGGTCTTTGACAAACCTAATGAGCTTCCACCCTCTAGGGGGAAACATGATCATAGCATCACTTTGGTCCCACAGGCACAACCATCGAATGTGCATCCATATAGATACCCTTTCGCCCAAAAGAATGAAATTGAAAAAATCATCACGAAACTCTTGGAAGCCGGTGTCATTCGTCCTAGAATCAGTCCTTATTCATCACCTATGGTCATGGTGCTCAAGAAAGATTGGAAATTGTGCATGTGTCCAGACTTCAGGGCCCTCAACAAGCTCACGGTCAAAGATAAATTCCCTTTCCTAGTTGTTGATGATTTCCTGGATGAACTAAATGGTGCTCAATTCTTTACTAAGCTAGATCTTCGCTCGAGCTATCACCAAATACGCATGAAAGAAGTAGACATTCCCAAGACTGCTTTCTGAAATCATGAAGGCCATTATGAATTCCTGGTCATGCCATTTGGTCTCTATTGTTAGAGTTAGTATTTGCATACTGCCACCTATGATCAAAATTACTCTTTTCATATTCATTTTAGGTGTCCCACACAGATTTTTTTTATCATTTCATTAGGTCATGCAAAAAAATTAGTCATTGATGGTACTCCTAGTCCAAAAACATCACTCTTCCCTAAATGTGATTACTTGTTGGCATAGTTTCATATCTTGTTGACTGTACATCATCCATAAAATTATTTTTATCATGCCATTTGTATCAGTCATGAGGTCATTATGTCATCTTGAAATTCAGTCCTTCAAGGTCTCATTAGGTATTTTAGGGTTTTTCAAGGTTTCATTAGGTCATTAGGTTTGCTAGGGTTCCATTCCATTACACAAGACTAGAAAGTAAAGGGTGATCAAATATCATCCTTTCACCATGTGAAGATGATTTGTAAAGAGAAATGCTTATTTCATTATGTAATTTTATGTCTTTCAAATGTAATAATTTCACCATCCCAAGCTATTAACTCAGTGTTCCAAAGATGCCAGACCATCAAAAGATCAATTTGTCAAAGGAAATATTCAAGTGAAAGAGTAAAGTTTCAAAGGGTTAAGTGCATGCCAAAGGGAGTTGTCTTTTCCCAAAGGTGTCCAAATCTTCATTTTCCACAAGCACTAAACCCTAATTTCCTCACCCACTGAGCTAGGGTTTGCTATGGAATCAGAGATATCTGAGTAGAGGAGGCATAAGGGATATCATCAAGTATGAGGCCATTTCATATCATCAACATCAGGTCTCCAACATTTGTCAAGAAGTCATTCCAAGGGACAAGTCATTCACCACACATAAGGGTCAATTTTTCTTCAAACTGTGTTTCTGACCAAGAAAAGATGAATTTGACAATAGTGAGAGAATTTTTTGTCCATCATAGAACAATGAAGAAACACCTCCTTCATTTTTTACACAGGTGTCATGGTTTTTTAGAAATGTCAAAAATATAGGTTCCACAAGAGAGAAGCTACACTTCTGGAGCGACCTTGGGAAAATTAAGTTTTCTTCTATATGGAGTGTCCAAATGACTTTCTTGATACATCAAATGAAAACTAGACTAGAATATATTTCAAATGAACTATCATGAGATCAATTTGGAGTTGAGGAAGACCTCCAAAACTTTCCTGCAACAACACTCTGCATTTTTTCACCCTAATTCTGCATTTTTTGACCAGTTTTGTGAGATTGAGATTTTTTACCACTACTCCAAATGGTAAAATAAATGTATATTTGGAAAGTATACATGACAAGCTTTCCAAAAAGCTATCCCAAGCCTAATTTGGACACCGGGAAAGCCTCCAAAAGTTCCCTGCCAAAAGGTATTGTGCGCCTATTAAGAGTGTTGCGCATTTGCCCAGTGAGGTTCAGGGCCACTCAAAGCTCAACAAAACACCTCCAAAGTTCATAATTTTGTCACCTAAAGGATTTCATCACATGAAACAAGCAGGTTTCTCTCTATTTTCTTTTCTCATACATTGTTTACTTGATGTATCATTGTGTTTAATTTTTCCTAAATTAAACTAAAAATCCTAACCCTGAGGCACCTATTTGCCTAGGCTCCCTATACCCTACTCCCAATTCACATCTCCTATCCCTAAAAAACCCTATCACTGCTACCTCCATATCATTCCTTTTGCATTCCAAATATCCTTCCCATCCCCTCAAAATTCCCTCTCATTACCATATACTCCCTTCATCTATATACCCCTCCATCACCTCCCTAGGGTTTTGTTTTTCACTCTAAATTACACAATGGTAGAGGTTGACATGTAAGAAGAGAAAGGCCTCCATGAGAAAGAAAAATATTTTGAAATTATATACTCAGACACAATGGAGGATGAATAGAAACTTCAAATGGTAATTAAAGTTTAAGATGATAAGATCAATGAGCTCCAAACCAATCTTGATAGGGCAAGATACATTATTGACTTCCTAGAGCAGGAAAACAAGCAGTTGAAAACCAAACACTTCATTGATGAAGTGAAATGCATCAAAGCACATAGAGAAGCAGATAAGGCTAAAGTATTGCTTCAATAGACATTATAAAAGTATGGTGAACCTCAAGACCAACCTCCCAGACAGAGACCTAGGACTAGAGGGCTGCAAAAAGCTCTAGAACTAGAAAGGAAAAGACAAGCTGAGCTTGTTGAATAGCTCACTGTTGATGAACAATTGGAAAACATGATCAATCAAGACCGAGAATATTGGCTTGATAGAGTCAATGAGAATTTAGAGAATCTCTTGGCCAAAACTAAGAATGACAATGACATTCAGAGGAGGATGTCAAAGAATTATGCCATGAGAAACCAAATTGCTAGAGCCAAGCTCAAAAGAGCTCAAGCAAAAATTGAAAAACTTACCAAGCAAGAGGAGAAGAGGAGACTTGACATACTTATTGATGCATACATACATGCCTCTAACCTTTGATCAGTCATAAAAAAACATTTTTGGGAATGTTGAACCATTTTTGAGCTTGAAGGAAGTTGCTATGTTTTTCAGTCCAGTTTCTGCACAGTCATGGAAGGAAAACACATAACACCTTGGGCGCTGCGCTCTTTCTTGAGGCATATAATCAGAAAAAGGTCAGACTTTTTGGGTTTCTAGTGATGATTACATACACCCTGTAATTTTTCTAAGGATTTTGAGGAGAAATAGTTGGTCAAAAGGTCAAAAAACACCCAGAAAATGACCTTTCTGCCCTCCTTTTGCCTTGGGCACTGCATGTTGAGAAGTGTTGGGAGATTTAGTTTTGGACTAGGCAAATGACATCCAAATTCATAAATTCAAGTTGTTCTAGAACGTAGACAGGTGGAGCTTTCCAACAAGTTATTTTGGGCCCAATTTGGACATTGGGAAGGCCTCCAAAAGTGCAACTAAAGTTGAAGGGTGCGCCTGGCATTGGCGTTGCATGCCTAGCACTGGTGTTGCGCGTTTGATACTTTGTCCAGATTTTCACTGTTTTGTCCCAGTTTTCACTTTCACATTGCAAAATCATGAATTTATCTATGTAAATGATGATTTAAATGTAATTATCATGTTTCTAGTACTTACTAGGGTAAATACATTAGGGAAATCAAGTTCATGAGGTGTAATGAATCAGTATGCTTGGATTAGGGATGAGTCATTTTGACCACCCTATTCCCTTGTTATCAGTTCAGCCTTTCTTGGATCTTTCCCTCTTCTCATGGATTCGACCCCCTGAGGTTAGGATGGGTGGTTTTAAGCCTATATTATGTATTTTCCTAGTCATTTTTAGAGGTTGGACTCAGTGGGATGCTTATGCTTTGATAAAATATCATTTTGTATCAGTTACAGTAGGAGATTAATGAAAAATTGCAGCTATTTATTTAGGATCCATGTGGTATGATGCTCAATTGAGTTTTTCTTATGTTTTCATATGTTAAAATGTATTTTTGACTCCATTTCATCATTTCATACTCTTATGTGAATGTATACAAGTTTGAAAGGAAGAATCCATAATTTTTATGCTCTATTTTGGGTAGACATTTCACAGTCTGTTTTTTCTTCAGTTTAGGAAGAATCCATGAGGTTTACATGCTCTTCCAAGCTCCTCACCTACTTTTTCACCTCATCCATCAAAAGCCTAAGGTTCTGATCATTGTGCCTACCTTGCCCCATCGAACACCCTGCAATTTTGACCTAACTTCCTTGCCCTAACTGTTTGGCTCCTCCTGATCCAGAAAAACCCTTCAAAATAAAATCAAATCTTGTGCTACTATACCTAGACTAATATTAGTTTCTAGATTTATTCAATCTAGATGAGATCCTTACGGAGGGAGCCCCCTCCTGGCATAGTAGGGTAGCTACTTGGCTAAGCGTGGTTTGTGGTTACCCTGGTATTTCCTTTCTTCAGCCTGAGGTTCAATACAGGTGATAACATAGTGGCGACCATACTGGGGAGTGAGAAAAACGTTTTGTATTCCCTGGGAAATATCATCAAAGTTCATATCTACATATGATTGTTGATGGTGGACAACGATCAGACACAGGAAGGTGACTCCAAATCAGTTTCGAGATCATATCCAATGACTCTGCTAGAGGGTGAACTCAACCAACAGAAACATGAAATGACAATATGGAAAGATCAGGTATTCAAGTTGGAATTTCATCCAAGACATTATGTTCTTTGTCATCAATTATTTTTTCTTTTTTCCCAAGAATCTCAAAAAGGTTTTACAAAGTATATTATATTTGAGAAAATATCCTAGACCTGCATGTGATTCCTTCCCTTTAAAAATTGTGAAAAACAATTCTTCGTACGCCTTTGATCTTGATCAAGACCCTTATTCTGAATCTTATGATGACCATCTTCAACTTGATGAGCCTAAAGAGACCAAGACTAATTCTATAGCTTTTGTACTGTTATGAAACCAGCTCACAAAAATATAGAAAAGAGAGATCAATGCCTTAGAATTCAGCCTCTTCAAGGGGGCAACCTCCTTTACATTACACAAATGAACAAT
>APFE031554684.1:51902-113479 GCA_000404065.3 Pinus taeda
TTCAAGGGGGCAACCTCCTTTACATTACACAAATGAACAATTATTGGATGATTCAAATGACAAAACCTCCTTTCTATAAATAGGAGTCTAAGGTGTCACAATATAACCCAGCCGACCTAAAAATAATAATATAAAGACACAAAAATAACAATAGAGGGATTCTATGGGGCACAGTAATAAAAATATGGGGACAATAGGGGCACAGCAATATTAATAAGGGGTACAACTACAATAGTAATGGGGTAATCACTAGTATTATAGGGACCCAACATTTTTTCTCATAGTCAACTACCTCTACCTACGAGAAATCCTTGGCCATAAATCTGGACTTGTACTTCTCGATGCTCTAATCAGTAGCATGCTTCACTTTTTAAATCCATTTAGAACCAATCAATAACTTGTTCTCTGGTCTTGAAACTACCTCCCATACAATGTTCTTCATGATGGAATCATACACATCTACCATGGCATCAACCCACATTGGTTAAAAATTACTTCCTCAAATGAAGAAGGCTCTAACTCAATTAGTTTTGTCATGAGTTCCATGTAACCAGTGTATTTTTCTAGTTGTCTCCTCTACCTATGCAAGGATGTAGGATATGCCACATGCTCCCATGCATCCTACACCAACCTGTCAACCTCTTTGGTTCTTTTCATCCCTTCTATGGAAGAATCTGGTTAAGTGGGTGCCTCCACTCGGCCTCCTGTCTGCTCTTCCACATGGGGCTGCTCCACAACATCTTGAAGCTATGCATGAGGCTCCTCCTTTGGATCTAGAAGCCCCTCCTCTAGTGGGATACTCAACTTTCATTCTACAGAGCATATTGTAGCCTTCTCCTCATGAATTTGATATCTCTCCTCACTACCTATTATCACCAAAAATTGATCATCTAGCCTAATTTACTAAATGGATCGAAGTACACCATGTAAGGCCAATTTTACCATAGTAAAATTTCTTTCATTGTGAGAAATTATTTAATAAACCACATTTGTTAAATTAATTTGTAATTAAACTCATGAAGAATAATTAATTAAACCATTGTTTAATTAATATTCGTTGTCATATTTGACCTAGTTATGAAAAATCAAAAGATAAATTATTAATTATCTTATTTTTCTCTAGGAATAATTAATTAATCACTAATTAATTATTATTCCTTATCAAATTTGACTAAATCCCTCAAGAATAATTAAATAAATCATTATCTGTTTATTATTCCTTAACCAATTTCTTAAGATGATAAATAAATCATTTATTTATTTATTATTTCTAAAATTAAGTTTAAATATTTTTTCCCTCCTAACCAAATATAATAAAATATTGCAAGTGGTTATTCCAAGGATGGGGTTAATAATATTTTATTATAGCTTATTATTCGAGGATAACTCAATATTTTGTTATAAATAGAAGGGTTTTCCAGTCATTATTCACTTTTGATTATATTCATTGTTGTAACTCTTATTATTATCATTGTCGCACACCATTTTTCTTCCATTTGAGTTCCCATTGAGCTCAAACATTTTATTTGTTGGGTTTACACATTATAGAGGAGAGAGAGAGACTCTACACAAGCTGAAGATGTTTGAGGATAGCCAAGAACCCATCCCATAGAGGGGGACTGGTAACATTTATTTGTTCCCTTCACAGGTGTTATAATAAAATCTATTATTTGTATATCTAGTTTCCATTGGATTATTGGAGTTATTACTATTTCATTTTGTTGTTTAACTATGATTGTGGCATAGATTAGGACTTTGGCATGTTTTGTTTCTATTAGTTGTTTCAGATCTATAATGTTTAGCATCCATTTATATTGTTGAGATTGTTTGTCATCCACAATCTTAAGTTTTTCCTTTTCGTATATATTTGAGGAGAAAATATAATAACAAAATTGGTGATTCCACTGGTTTTTTAATTCAGATCCAGAAACCTAGGTGCCCTTCAGTTTTCAGCTTAGGGTTTCTTCTTTCAGTCTCCTAATGTTGTTTACTAGCTTTCTAACCCCATATCTGTCAAATTTCTAACTTCCGGAAGTTTTCTGGTCTTTTCTGCAGGTCACCGGAACCAGTCGCGATCGAGACGACAATTTTTTCTGAGACTTGCCAACCAAGAATCAAGGAGTAGAAATAACACTTTTCTACTCAAAAAGTGCGATCTAGAGGTCCAAATTGCACCTTCCAGCCCAAAAAGTGTGATCCTCTGAAATCAAGTTAATACCCGCGATTTTTAGGGTTCTAGGATTTTGTCAAATCTGTTTCTACGTTTTTCCGAGAACTATCTACTGGGTTTTTTGACCTCTTTCCCATCCTACTTAGGCCTTGATCTACTCTGATTTACTTGTCGAAGTGGAATTTAGCCACTTAGGGCTTCTAGTACACTTCCACCTTTATAGGAGGAGTTTAGTTGAGTAAGAAGTATGAGTTTCTGCAACACTTTCAGCCATATTTTCCAAATCTGTACCCTTCTATTTTAGATCTTCAAAGATAGGTTGTTTCCATCCAAAGTTCCATCTTAAAACCTTGTTTAGTCATTAGCCTTAAGGTCCCTTCAGTTTCCCTAGGTTTTACACCCATCTCCCTATCTTTTTGAAGCAATCTTCCTCTTTGGTTTTTTGTTACTGTACCACTTTCCAGCAACCCAATGCCATTTGATCCCAGTCACACTGACACTTAGATCTCTTGACCATTTTAGTGTGTTTTCAGTTGATTTCGCCACCAACCAACACAATGTTTGCAAACTCAGTTTGGGTGGGGTTTAGCTAATTGATTTGTTGTTCATTTTCTATTGTTAATTTTAGTTCATTTTCAGGATTCTTTTTTCCTTTTTCAAATACGATCTGGGCTTAATTAATAAACACACTTACACACACAAGCACACCTTAAGTGAAGGGCACTTGGTTTACATCACCAAGTGAAGACTTAACATAATAAATTTATCTCCCCACACAGAGATAAAGGCATATAGTTGATCTCCCTTCACCATTTCTGTGTTACTAGTGCCTTACCACCATTGCGCCACCAAGGTGTTTTTCACAGAGACTCTTAGGCCTTCATTCCCAGTTTTTTCTTGGGCATATTACTCCTCCCTGTAGGGTTTGATTTCATAGCCCCACGAGTCCCCATACCAACTCTTCTCCTAGTTCATTTGATTCCTCATCTGATTCCGAGCATCCTTCACTACGTATCGTTGTCATGTTTGGTCCCACAGCTGGCGTAGGAACCCAACCTGGTGTTGGCTCTGGTTCTACTCCAGTGGTCACATCTAGCAGAACTATATGAGGAACCATTCTAGTAGCCCCCATGCTCCCTTTTATGGCTAGGTTAAGTATCTTGGATTTTAGCCAGTTGATAAATGACCCTATACACCACAATGTTGGTTGGCTTGCTATGCCGACTAAGATTCCCTCAAACATCCTAAAGTTTGAGGGTAATTCTGGAGAGGACCCTACCAATCACATCCGCTCCATACACATGTGATGTTCATCCAATTCCATTACCGATGACTCCATTCGTCTTCAACTGTTCTAATGCATGCTCACTAGAGATGCTGCAGAATGGTATGTAGACCATCCCGTTGCATCTCATTCCATTTTCATGATGCTTTATAAAGCATTCCTCTCATATTTTCAGTTACCTCTCTGATACAACACCGGTACGTAGTTGTTGACCTCATTCTATTAATCCTCTGCCACTTGCCTTTTTGATCATGTTCAGGAATGGCATAGAAGGAGGAGCACATGTCGTGCCTCGCCCTTCGAAGACCGTGTCTATCTTGATTGGTTTCGTAGGATCCTTTTATCACCCATTGGCAAATATGTCACATCCCATTTTCCTCAGACAAAGGAAGAAGCTCTCCAAACCGCTCTGAGATATGACCTTATTTATGCGTAATCCAGTTATGTCTATACCATCATTCCATACATCCCTCGTCCTAGAGGTGCTAATGCACCGTGGGCATCTCATGTCGTCGATGGTATCTTTGGAACCCTTTCACACCCTTCACCATATACTTAGCAAATTTATGGTTATCTGCAGGGGGGCACCAGTTCCTCCAACACTTATGCCCCTCCTAAGAGAAACATGTTTTCAGGGCCAACCAATGCTCAACCTATCTACAAAATTGTTTCTCCTCCCAATGCACAGTCGAGCACTCTAACCCCTTAAGCATTAGCATTGCAGCCTTCCATGTAGAAATTTTTCCTGTAGAACAAACCGATATATGCAATGTCCTAAAGCATAATACTTGTTCTACTTCTACAAAACATTAGGCGGAAGCATAATCGAATTCATGAGCAACATCAAGTAGAAACATGCATAACTGATCAAGAGAAATAATCACACATAACATAGGATATATCCAGGGGAAAGCACCAGCATAAAACCCCAACCATGTATTATCAATCAAGTGGAAATCCTATTCAAAATACAAAAAGAATTAGCTCTCAAGCTATTCAGTTCTCAATGAACTATGAAGATATGAAGATATGTCTCATGAACCACCCAAGCCCTGTTTATATAGGCTTTCCCTATGGTCCTTACGTAGTTTGCTTAGGAAATAATAGCAAAAGCATATGTTATTAATTCCAACATATCAAAAACAACCAATGGTCCAAATACATATTCCTTGAGAACACTAGTTCCTCAACCATGCAAAAACTACTTACTAGAAATAGTTAAGCATCTGATAGTACATTGTCCCACATCTAATCTCAACTAGGTCTCTGACATAACTAACATGCAACAATTATCCATGAGTGAATCCTCAGTTATCTAAAATAATAGTTGTCACATGCATGCAAGCATTAACAAACTATATTTTATTATTTTAACAACTTGATAAAATAATCTAACTGGACTTGACTAGCTAGAACTAAGTCAACTGATTCTCTCCTTATAGAACTGAACCTTATCTCCTTTAATCAAGGGATAAATTCCTAAATCAAGGGAGAAAATAATTACATGATCTCACAAAGACTTCAAGTTTAATTTTTCATAATTAATTAACTCATGGATATTAATTAATTAATATTTTAAACTGCTATTAAGACCAAAATTAATTTTACTTCCTATAGATAGACTAGGGACTGCTATAAATAGGAAGGGACCCAGAAATGCTATTTTTAGAACTTTCTATTTTTAGCAGTTTCACCTCTCACCCAATGTGGCCAATGACCTCATTGGCCAGACTGCTATTTTTAGACATGCTATTTTTAGCAGGTCTATTTTTAGCACATTCTAAATTTAACATTACTTGTTGCACATTTTTCAACATCCCATGCATCCACAACCCCAATAGCCACCACCCCCTCAGGGTCAAGTGTTTGCACAACCAAGTGCGACCGATCCCCAAAATTCGAAGAAAGAGAATAAAGGAAAGGTAACAAGGGTAACCAGGGTAATCAAGGTAATCAACCTAGTGATCCCCAGGGAACCAGCCTAACACCAACAACCAACAACAAGGCAACCAACCCAAGCAGAACAAGGTTATTCATACGAACAAACCTTGTGCATGTTGTGGTGTACATGGCCATTATACACACGAGTATCCTCTCTTACCCTAGATGCGCCAAATGTGGGAAGCTCGAGTAGCTTCTAGAGGTTAACAATCGCCTCAAAATGTTGTGCCACCTACCAGTAGTGCTTACAAATCCTTTCCCTCAACAAGGATTTGTTGTTGCTCAACCTCAATTAGGTCAAGCAACCCATCCCCCCCAACCTTTTGGTCCTGGTGGCTACCAGATACTTATGATGAATTCTGATGAGGTTAATCCCTTCAATATCAACCTGCAAACTTCGGCGCATCAATATAATAAACCATCGACTTCGTTTGCCACTAAGTCCAAAACCAAAGTATCTACTGAGCCTCTTACGACACCAAATGGTTTGTTACAAATCCCTCAACCTAAATTTGAGGCAATTCCTAAGATTGCAAAGGGACCATTACGTCGTAACATGGCTTCCAACTGAGTTTCCCATAGATACAGTATAGTAGATGACTTGGCACAATCACCTGTCACCATGTCAATGCTGGAGGTACTCCATTCGTGCCATCTCAAAAGAAATCTCTACTAACTTCTTTGGGTGAAGTAGATCCTTCCGACGATCATTTGATTTTCTTCCCCGTTGATACATTAGAACATCCCCTATTACCTTCATCCATTTCTTTTCAAATACCAGTCTGAGTCCTTAATGCCATCATCTCCCAATGCATTATTGACAAAGGTGCATCCACCTGTGTGATGTCCGTTGTCATTTGGAAACAACTTAAGTCACCCAAGTTGTCCCCATCTGCCATCATTTTGCGTGCTTGGGATGGACATTCCTCCCAGCCTCTTGGGATGTATCACAATTTTCCCGTGACTCTTGCAGGCAAGATTGTCCATGTAGACATTGAGGTTATTGATGCCCCTTTAGATTATAACATTCTCTTGGGTCATAGTTACACATATCCCATGTCAGTCGTCGCATCAGCGGTTTTTTGCAAGATGTGCTTCCCCCATGAAGGGAAGATCGTTACCATCGATCAGTTGGCATATTGCGATCCAACATCCGTGACCTCCCTAAGTCCATTATCTTGTCAATGTCAAATAATAAGTCTTCAACTCCTCTCACCGGTGTTTCACCGAGATTCTACAAAGATTCCTCATTGTTGGGTACTTTCCCTGCTCCTCCCCCTCCCATCCGTCAGGACATTACCCAGCAGGCTGGATACCTTTCTTATTCCCCCCTCCAAGAATATTTTATGTCCCTATCATGGCTTTGCTAATCCTTCCTAACATGACTTTGAGGATCCCAGTATGGTACATTGATCCCCCTGCAAGCATTCTCCCTAGTTGGCTAAGAGCTTATCATGCTTTGACCCTGGTTCTGCTAGTCCCTACGGCCCCTGTCACTGCTTTAGTTCCATCACAACCTCAACAGGAACCCACTTATGTTACGAAAGCATCCGGACATGGGGGAAAATCCAAGAGGAAATAACCTAAAGACAAGGCAAGCTCCTCCAGCCCCTAAGGCCCCAAAGTCATCACCCTTGTGCACTGTGTGTAAAGTTGTTGGGCATGCCACAATAATTGTGCTGAACTCCCTTATCTTAAACCTTTGGTTCATGAAACATTCCAAGAGTCAAAGATCCCTGAATTTCATGTTAACTTACTGGGCCTAGCCAAGAAACTCATAACATACGCACAAATCACCCTTGTGCCTTTTGCAATCATCATGGTCACTATTCCCACTATTGCCCTCATCTCGATGAATTTCATGATTGCCTTGAGGCGCTTCGTGAATACGAGACCACTCGTAGTAGATCACCTACTCCTCTACTCGTGGATTCTGGTACCACTAGTAAACCAGAACAGTGAGACTCTAGTCCCACCATCGTGATCCCTCCCCCCAATGTCGAGATGACAGACTCCATGGGCCATGTCCTTTACCTGTGATCATCCTTGAGTTCCTCCCAGCAAAACCTTTCTAAGTTTTCTGCACGTGCTTCTATCGAACCTCTTTTAACAGAATCCCAGGTCTCAACATCCATAGATCCTCCATCTACCAGCTCATCGTTTACCATTCCAGATTTAAATGCATATGTGAACCTTCTCTCTTAGGGTGATGTACCAGGTACCATCGATGTATCATGTAGTCAACCTTCCACCTGTCTACCCTTCTTCCATTCTGATGGGGACATCATGGAAGTCATGTCTACCCTTTATTACCCTTGAACTTAGGCAAGGGGGCATAACTTTCGGAGGATTCTAAAGACCATTTCCTACCTAATTCTCCCAATACACTCTACCTCAAGAAATTTCGCTCATAGCATATCCCTTTAATTTGTGTGTCATTATTTTGTCATGAAGTTAGGTAGGATGCATCATCTCATCCATTGTCTTTTTCACCTTTCAGATGGATCCATCATCCACACCGTATATCAATCATGCCAACAGTGCGAGTTTCTTCTCCAGGAATCTAGCCTGAGCAGCTTGGGCCATTTTCACCCCCTTGAATACATTATTCCTTTCAAACGACGTGTGCATTGGATCTGCCACCAATGACCAGGCCGAATATGATATAGTGATAGGTTTTTTAGTCAATTCCCTCACTCATCACATCCTTCATATTCATGTTCTTTTAGATTCCTTGCTACTTATCATGCAATTGAATGGTGTGTATCCTATGCATAACCAAGTCCTATTTAGAAAATATCTACGAGTTAAGTTGTTGGTACGTGAATTTGAAACCATCACTTTCAGTCATGTTCCTAGAGCCCAATAACTATGTAGATACCATTGCAAATAACATTCTAGATTGGAATTTATCACATGTTGTTGGGATAGGGTCCCTGGGTCAGTTTTGGGGTTAAAATAACCCAAGTTTTGATATATTTTTGTAAGTAATGTAAAGTCTTCATAATTTGTGGATGCGGAGCACGCAAATGATTAGGAGTCAATGGGGTTTTAGCCCCTTGTTTATGTAAAGTTTGAGTCAGTTTTGAGACCCACCCATGGTCAACGAACCATGGGATTATATGAAAAATGCTATAAATAGGTCTGTCTTAGAGAGTCTAAGGCATGCCATGTTAGATATGGATGTAATGGGTCAATAGAAGAGAAGTAATAGTGAAGAGAAGTGTGATAGATAGGGGAAGAAAGGCTCTGCAGCTGAGTGCGTAGAGGCCTAGGTAGAGTCTGCAGTTGAGTGTGTAGACCCCTACAACTGAGTGTGCGGGGTAGTTTTGAATCTGTAAATATGAACTGAAGATCAATAAAGAAAATTACCGAAGAATTATTATGTATTTCTGTTTATCACTGTTAATATTATATGTTGTCAATGAATAATGTGTTTTATGAAATATTGGTTGAATGTTGAATGATCCTAATGAATAAATGTTTATGATGTACACAATGCATGTCTATGTGTTTTCACGAAGACTCTGATGCAATGTCTAATTTTTACGAATAACTTAAGTATATCTATGTGAAACCCAATTTAGGACTACTTTCTGATGTGCGTAAGTAGATAGATAGACTGTTAAAGGTATGCAAAGACTAATCATAGACCTTCACCAAGGGTTGAAGGTTGTTTTATCTGAGTTATTGTAGTAAGATCTAAGGGCTTATCGATTTGCACAAAGGTAGATCTAGGGTGCTAAAAGGCATGACACTTGTCTCTGGATGCAAAAACTTGGTTCTTTCATCCCCCAATACTGCTTCAGGTGAGACTGCAGCCTGCACTATGCGGGTTGTTGCCTAAAGGGCCAGTAGTATAGGGATTTGTTGGTTGGCACAACTAACGTTGAACCTAGGTCAGGGCCCCCTAAGTCAACACATGTATACCACAGAAGACAACCATAAAACACAACACATGGCGAACCATTATCATCATATAAAAATTCATAATCATATTATGTATCATATAAGTGTTTGGAGCCCATAGCTATAAATACATCATACATGCCTATAGGACATTTCAAAATCAAAACCAGAGGGAGCCACATGTCCCCATATCTAGTCACTGTCCAATGAATCTTGCGCCAAAGGCTCTGCTCCACTTGCACGAAGATCACGTACTGCTTGACCAGCCATCACCATGTGCCACATGATACCTCGCCACTCTGAGAGAAGGTTGGTGCACTCATCTATGTATCGATAATCTAACTCATGCCAACTACACTTAGAAACTCTGATCAAGAATACCTCACACCTACGGTGTAGATTAGCAAGTAGTGCACTATCCTCTGGACCCTGATGTGACGATGATGTTCCCTGATCTGCAACCCCACGCATTACGGCTCGTCCTGCCTATCCTACTGGTTTTACCAATGCTATGTTTGCATACCACATATTTTACACTCAATACCATATACATGTGATAAAAATATGAAATGCACCAAAAACAGTAGGAACTTACACTTACCGTCTAGTCCACATGCTCACCTGAGTGGAAGTGGTAAGTCAGGATCACCCTGATAGTTCACCCCGCTCTAAGGATAATCGTCAATGTAGAGGGGCATCTGATCCCAATGTGCAAAAAATTCGGGTCGAAACACCCATCCGACCCCCCCTCCTCCTCCTACTCTTCGCAGTAGCTACCCCCAATGGCGTATCCTAGGCTCCTTTGGGCCCCCATCTCAGATATGTACATGAGGACGAATGGTGGGTATATTCTCAAAGAAGAATGCACACAGCAATGTACCAAAAGCACAGTCACTGTTCACCTGCCTCTCGCGTAGACTTAACTGTCGTTTCATCGATGACAGCATCATTTGGGCCCATGCATAGTAGGTCCCAGCCAAAACACTCTCAACCAGCATCATCTACCCACCAGTGATGTGGTGGAATGCCTGGCTGCCCAAGACCCGTAGCATAATTACGGCAACAACCTATGTCTCTAACCTGTCTAGATCATCAATCATGATGGTCATGCCCTTCACACACATATCCCATGGACAATGGCCCTCCATAAACTTTGTAATGTTCCTCCCACGAGACAACATCGGATGTATGTCCCCCACCACTCCTAAGGGATGGAGTCCAGTCAAAGAATAAATATCTTGTAATGTGAGCTTAATCTTGTGCCCCTGCATAACAAAGACCTCCTAGACTAGATCCCAATAGCTCACAATTCTTGATAGCAAGGACTCACCTGACCTCATCAATGGATTCTCTACCAACTTGAGAACCTCATAGCGAGCCAATGCCCCTCGAACCCCTTGATCCCTCTGAATCTCGGATCAAAGGGTATCCAAGTCTCGCTCACGCCAATATATTTTCATTTCTACCATGCCTGCAAAACACCACATGTCTTCTCAATTCAGAGAAGAAAACACTATTCTACACTGATCAACCTATAGCCCCCACTAGGCCAGCAGACCACCCTTCTTTTCAGCCCCAAATCATGGTTTTTTTCCTAGAAAGAGCAAGCTCACAGGTTTTCACCTATTTCTTGTGAGCCATATCATACTTTTGGGCCAAAAAAGTGCAATGTGGCCATGAAGAGGAGAAGGGGTCTCCCAAAGAGCTGCAGGGTGCCAAAAATTAGGAAATAAACCACTGAAATTAAAGAGATGAGTAAGGTCACTTACCTGAAAGTCACAGATCATGATTCCAACTATTAGTTTGTCTGCTATGATCTCCACAAGATTTAGGGCCTCTTCCTCTTCTCCAAATTCACTGCAAATCACTTAACAAATGAATTCAAATTGGAGGGAAACGTCCTTTTATAGAAAACCCACAATTTTTTTGTTACCCATTGCAACCAAACCATAACTCAGTTTGATAAATCATCAGCACCGTTGGAAATCTCTCATCTAGTACTATAATGGGTCCTTTGCAATTTTTTATGATTTAACACTTCACCCGGAAGCCATTTTTCCAAGAAAGGTCACTTCGTCACCTCTCAAAATCAAATTTCTTCATATGTGACACTTGTACTTTGGGTACCACCTTCCCTTGGCAATTGTCATCTCATGCATCAATTTTCATGATGAGTAACCACCAATTACTCATGCTTTCATGGTCCCCATCAGGCCTATTCTGTGTGGTTGTGTCATCAAGTCACCCTTATTCAGAGCATCCCTGATGAGTCACCTTTGCATCCATGGAGTCTATTTCATGTCCCATTATATCATGTCACAGTATTCCATCCATATTTGCATACCTTTCATCTTGTGTTGGTCATTTTGGCCTCCAGTCATACAGTTCCCCATCCCCTCCGAAGTTGATTCAGTCTCTACCAGGTCAACCATGCACTTTATACTCTGACAAGTGATTTAGCAGTCCCATTTTTTCCATTGTCCCTGGTTTCATTCCATCAGTCACATTACTATTTTCCCTCATGCCTTAGTTGAGGATCGTCATTGCCTCACCTATCATGGGCCCTATTCTGTCGGCATTAGCTCATTTATTCTAAAAGAATGGCTTAGAGGGCGGTGTATCTTGATTCCAACTTCCACTCTCGTTTGGTGTATTGGATCAAGGAAAGGAACTCATTATTTTCCTTTGACTTGGTTGTTTCATACTCCTGATTCATACAATTGATGGTCTAGTGATGCAGTAAATTGTACTAGCGATTTCTGGGTGTGTGTGAGATGTTCCAGCCGTCATGAGGGGGTGACCCTTTAGGTAGCCCCCCACATGCCTGGATGCCTTCATATTATGCTACAGCCTCAGATGTAGTTCCGCAGATTTGATGGGTTTGGTTCCTACCGATCGCAGTGTTCATAGCATGCACATCTCCTTCAGATGATCCATTTAGTTTTGTATACCCTTCCCTGTTTAGCAGGGATTCTTCGGTTGTTCTACCCTCCCTCCCACCCAATTTTTTTTAGGGAATGGCCATTATATCTCATGTACAAATATGATATTGTATTCAATCCTAGCTCATATTTTTTCCAGGTGAATTATGTATATGGGACACATTGTTTTTTTTTTCTGGTCAGTTATGCCAACATGTCATGTACCATTTAGCATGTACTTCATTGCTCAGTTTTATGTTTCTCGGCGCATCATTATTTTTTTAATAAGTTATCTCGGTGGGTATAGGTATGCCTCCCCCACCTCAATGAGATCTGGCACCACAACATAAAAGGATACTTGCATTGGTCTTACCCCCTCTATCCCTATCCTCTTTTGCTTCAGCTCTATTGGTCTGTCTCTCTCTCTCTCTCTGACTCCACTTTGTTGTCTAGTGATTGTGTCTTTACAATGTACTTCGGTCATACGTTTTTCTCCTAACACTCATACGTTTGGGGGCAATCTGTTATCACCAAAAAATTGATCATCTAGCCTAATTTACTAGATGGATCGAAGTACACCATGTAAGGCCAATTTTACCATAGTAAAATTGCTTTCATTGTGAAAAATTACTTAATAAACCACATTTGTTAAAGTAGTCTATAATTAAACCCATGAACAATAATTAAATAAATCACTATTTATTTAATTATCTTCTAGGAATAATTAACTAAACCATTGTTTATTCAATATTCCTTGTCATATTTGACCGAGTCATGAAAAAATCAACAGATAAATCATTAATTATCTTATTTTTGTCTAGGAATAACTAATTAAGCACTAATTAATTATTATTCCTTCTCAAATTTGACTAAATCACTCAAAAATAATTAAATAAATAATTATTTGTGTAGTATTCTTTAACCAATTTCTTGAGATGATAAATAAATCATTTATTTATTTATTATTTATAAATAAAAGTTTAAATACTTTTTCCCTCCTAACCAAATGTAATAAAATATTCCAAGTGGTTATTCCAAGAATGGGGTTAATAATATTTTGTTATTGCTCATTATTCGAGGATAACTCAATATTTTGTTATAAATAAAAAGGTTTTCCATTCATTATTCACTTTTGATTATTTTCATTGTTGCACTCACTACTGTAACTCTGATTATTATCACTGTCGCACACTATTTTTCTTCCATTTGAGTTCCCATTGAGCTCAAACATTTTATTTGTTGGGTTCGCACATTATAGAGGAGAGAGACTCTACACAAGCTGAAGACATTTGAGGATAGCCAAGAACCCATCCCATAGAGGGCGACTGGTAACATTTATTTGTTTCCTTCACAAGTGTTATAAGAAAATATATTCTTTGTATATATATAGTTTCCATTGGATTATTGGAGTTATTATTGTTTCATTTTGTTGTTTAACTATGATTGTGGCATAGATCAGGACTTTGGAAGGTTTTGTTTCTATCAGTTGCTACAGATCTACAATGTTTAGCAAGCATTTATATTGTTGAGACTATTTGTCATCCACAGCCTTAAGTATTTCCTTTTCATATATATTCGAGGAGAAAATACGATAACACTACTGTCACCTTGAGTGAGGGAAAATACACCCTATAGTTATGTGGAATCTCTGTGTATCCTACAAAGACCCCCATCTCAACTCTAGGCTCCAATTTCTTTTTGATATCCTTGGAGACATGAAAATACACAGTAGCTCCAAAAATTAAAAAAGGAGATACATTTGTTTTTCTCCCAAAGAAAGCTTCTTCGGGTCTGATCATGCCAAGTATTCTGTGAAGGCTTCTATTATGAAAATAAGATGTGGTGTAACATGCCTATTCCCATAGATGTAATGGAATCCCTTGATCATGCAACATGGCTCTTGCTTCTTCCACTATGATTATGTTCTTCCTTTTAGCCACCCCATTTTGTTGTGGGTTATGGGGTGCTATCAGTTCTCTTCTAATACCTTCCTTGGCACAAAAGTCATTGAAGGTGTTAGAAACAAATTCTCCTCCATTGTCACTTCTCAGGACTTTCAATTTCTGAACAGACCCCTTTTCAACCAATGCTTTGAATTCAACAAATTTGGAAAAAACTTCATCCTCTTTTCTCACGAAGAAAATCCAACATTTTCTAGAAAAGTCATAAAAAAAGTACAAAATACCTATGTTTTTTTGTAGAGGCTGTAGAAAATGGTCCACATACATTAGATTGGACTCACTCCAAGATTGCTCCAACTCTCCTATCTCGAACATAGAAGGTGTATTTGACATATTTCCCCATTGTGCATCCCTTGCAGACATCATGTTGATCAAGGATGCATTTCGGGAGACTGGTGGTAATTTGTTGCAGTATTTTTAAGGTCTCGTGGTGTAAGTTTCCCATGTGCATGTGCCAAAGTTCCCCAACATCTTGAATCTATACATTTTTTCCTTGTTACTCAGTGTAGAACAATCTGCCACCTCAATTTTGTAGATAATTTTCACTCTAACTCCAATTTGGTTCACTTTCCTGGTAGCTACATGTCTCAAAAAGGCTTTCCCCTTACTGGAAACAACAACATAACTTCTATCCTGCAATAAAGCTACAGAGATCAAATTATTCTTTAGCCTAGGTACATACATAACATCTTTCATATGAAGATGGGAGCTTGACTCCCTCTTAAAGGTTACAGTTTCAATTCCTTTGGTATTGTACCTCCCATCATACCCAAGTTCTATGTGCATTTGGAGATCCTTCTCCTCTAGGCTATTGAAGAATTCTTTGGATCATGTTATATGGAACAAGGCACCTGAATCTAGGTACCACACACTCCCCATTATAGTGATGGCCATGCATGCAATTAGAGTAAAGTCTAATTCGAATTGTGAGGCAAGTGTTTCACATCCTACTCCTACTGAAGGCTTCTTGTTAGACTTCTCGTGTAGACACTTTTTTGCATAGTGCCCATATTCGTGGTAGTGAAAACATCTTATCTTGCTTAGGTCCTTCTTCTTATCATTTTTCTAGCTAGACTCTTGCTTGCTTTGGACCTTCTTGCCCTTAGCTTTCTTTCCCTTCCCAACCAAGGCAAAATTATCTTCCTCCTCAGCTTTGGATGTTACTAGTGTTCCTTTGAATTTCTTCCTGCGCCAAATAGGACCAAAGTCTTTGCCAATTTGGAAAGTTTTCCCTTCTATTTATAGAGTCCTGGTAGTTGTGCGAGTATTTTGGAAGGCCTAGGAGATCTAGGCTCACTAGCTTAGAGGATGACACATTTTCTCCTACTCCTCCAAATTCATCTTGAACCTGAGTGAATCTAGAGAGATAATGTGGAATGGTTTCATTTTTCTACAATCAGATGTTTTTGTGCTTTTCCCTCAATGCCAATTGTGCAACATCATTATTATTTTGAATAACTTAGTGATGGTCCTCCACATAGAAAATGGAGTTTCCTTGCCATGTAAATTCGAGACTATGTGGTCTCTCACACCCTCTAGGATGATCCTCCGGGATCTTTCAGTATCCTTATTCCACTGGTCTAACTATTGTGCTTCTGATGTTGTTGGTTTTGGAATGTCATTTTTGGTATATTGCAACACTCCATTGTCATCGAGTACAACTTCCATCATCTACTTCAAAGATATGAAATTCGAGGTTCCCTCTAGGGCATAGTCTAATCTTAATTCATTGAAAGACTTTTTCCCACACAGAAGAAAACTACTTCACTGAATCTGCAAATCGAAATTTCTAAGGGAGAAGATCTATTGATTAGTTCCTATTTTGATTTCAAGCTTTGATACCTTGTAGAAATTAATAGAAATTTTCTACCACTGATGAACTCAAACTAAAAATAAGAGATTACAAATTTCCTATACAATTATGTAGAATGGATATCATAATTTAGAAAGACATGCAATGACATGCAACCATCAAAATCATATGAACACAATGATTTATAAGGGAACCCAATTGGGAAAAACCCCTCTGCTTATTTTCATTAATCATATGAGAATGGAAAACTATTACAATGTCTTGCTTCAACTTTGAACCACATCTTGCACTATAAACTTGTTCTCTTGTTGATTGTCCTACTTTGGCCAACACTTAGCCAATTCAAGCCTCCATCTTCCTCATATTTCCTTGAGAAATTGAGGAGAAATTGAGCTCCTAAATAATAGGGGAATTCCCTATTTCCTTGTGCAATTCCAAAGGAATATATCATCTGCTTAATTTCCAAGCTTGTACATTCAACTAGTATAAGTTGATGATTACAATGTGAATTTTCCTCCACTCCAGTTAGGCAATTAAAATTCCATGCGTGCCTGGGATATTTTTAGTTGATTGACTAGTTTAGCTAAGAGATCGGTGAGTTAAGAATAGTTCTACTACTCAACTGACCTTCAACTAACTCAATTAATGACTTGAGCTTAGTTAACTGAGTTCAACTAAAAGTGATTGAACTAGATTACTAAATTTTAGAAATCACTACATGAAACTCTACTCCAAGCCTACAAATTCGAATTTTCTAATATAACTAAGTGACAAGGCAATGTCACTCAAGCTAACTACAATCCAAGTCATCCTACTGATGTGGAAAACTGAATTGCTTAATTTGACTAAGCCATAAAATAAATTTAACCTTTCTTACTACAATTTCTAACAAATTCAGTTTCTAAATATTTTATCAAAATCTCTATACCTAGCCATAGAAGTAAATGAATTGCAACCCCGTAAATGGTTCTTTGAAAAATCCATTTTCAATGAAAAGTGAAAAAAATGCATCCAAAGATTGAATCAATTCATAATAACATATATAAAAATATGAAAATTTGATCACTAGTAAACAGAAAAGTGAACATTCTGATAATTAAGAAAACTTACATTATGTAAAAGCATGTCATTATTTCTTAACTATCAATTGTTTTGAGAGTTGTTGACTTCTTGAATCAATTTCTTTAAATTTTCATATATGTAACGTTCCTGCTCTCTTTTCTTTGCATCAAAAAGTAAATCAAGTCTCTAGATGAAAGAAAATAAGCATTGTTCACGAAATACATGTCTCCTTTTGTTAGATTTTCACACTGCTCTATGCAATGTCAATTAATTTAGCTCAATTCAATTCTTCAATTAGCAGTATTTCATCAAAAAATAGTATTTCTAATATTTCTAATCAATATTAATTGAAGATAGAATAGTAAATACAATGACAAAGGAGACAATCAACACATCAACACGAGACGCCAGGTTTGGTCAAAGACCAGGGAAAAACCTGCTATGAGGAAAAAAATTTGTAATTATTCTTCTATTAGATTTCCCTAAAATGTTCAACAAAGAGTACAATGAGCCCAATGCAAAATCATCCAACAAAGTTAGCCCAACAATGTTAGAAATATGTTCCCATCATTAACTTAGATCAAAGTAAACTTGCCTTCATTCAACTGTGGTCAACTATCAAATCTTAGCTCATAATCCCAAGTGCACAGAGGAGGAGTTTTGCATGCAATCGAGACCTTCCAACTGCTCCCTTGAACCTACTATCCAATGGTTGTGACCTAAAATTGCTTTAGACAAGCCTACGGTTGTGACCCAAAAACCCTAGAACACATGCGAGCTTCAGACCTTGTAGCCTCACAATTGTGCGAACTTTTTTATCGACCCAAACTCAAAATTGTGCAAAACAATATGAAGAAGAGAATAATATTATGCTTGGTGATCTCCAAATGATATTGAGGTCATTTGTATGTATAAGCTTCCAAAGCGAACCAATTTCCTGTTAGGGTTGACCTATCCAAATGTGCACATGTGCGATTTTCTTCATAAGTGCACTTCCCTTTTCCAAATTCAGTGTTTCAATAGTCAAAATTGGTCCTGACTCAAAAAGAGGAATCTTGTCCCATGGTTGGAATTTTTCACTGAGCTGCTAAAAATTAACTCTCTCTTAGCTAGGGAAAAATTCCAACTGCATCATGTAATCATCGCAAGTACCCTGTCATCATATCATGTACCATCTCTGCTCGACTCAATCTACTGAAACATTCTTGAATCTAAAGAAGAAGAATTATAGGGGAGCTTTAGCTACCACCCCCTATCCATAGGGATCCCAATGCAACCACCCGAGAAATACTACTAATAGGGAGCCAATGCTACAACCTAGGAAAATCTACCAGTGGGGAGCCAAAGCTACAAATCGGGAAACTCTGCCAGTTGGGAGAAAATGCTACAACACCAGAAACTCTTCCAGTGGGGAGCCAATTCTACAACCTGTGAAACTTTGTAAGCAGGGAGCCAATACTACAACTCAGGAAACTCTGCCAGCGGAGAGCCAATGTTATAACCCAAGAAACTCTACCAATATTCTCAACATGACACTGAAGAGTCCAGTGGTAAAACACCTGAATCCCTAGCTTGAGTGGGATGCCACTTACCATAAATAGTAAGGATCGCACCTAACTCAAGCAACGAGCACCCATTGGCCAGATGGGTGGGAAAGACAAATGCGAACTGGGGTATACTTTGCATAGACCAAGATAGGGGAGCAACATCTTTGACCCTATGGGTAACTTGAATATTTGTCTAATTTTCTTCGCATTCAAAGGTATTTTCTTCATTCGTAGCATAATTGTTCTTATTTGTGAATCAAAAAATTTCGTGCACAAATGAACAATTTCCTTGAAATCAAAAAATGTTGGCACACTTGCAGCATTCGCTAATCCACTAGTCCAAATCTTCTTATTGTTCTTCTCTCCCCTTGGAAGATTAGGAGAATGCTCATATGCAATCATCCAGTGGAAGTTCTCATCCACAACACCAAGTAAATAAAAGGTATCAGTGTAAATAGCTTCTTTGATTTTTTTCTAACCATATTTGTTTCGTACCTAAAAAGACCACCTAAATCAATAATGTTCTCAACATTATTGAACTGCACAATTTTTTTTTCAATTTGTATATATTCACTAGACCTTACTTTTGCAAATGAAAAATCGGGCCCGACTATTGCAACTATAAAATATGTTACAAAGAAAAATTGTCAATAAAAAATAATTGAATATACCAAAGCTAACATTTATGAAAAATGAGTGCAAATATACCTCGAAACTACAAAACCATCTCATCCATTTATTACTCATCTAATTTCTCTGTGACTAAAAATTATTTACAATAATGGCAACTAGCTCATAGATTGTTGATAATAATTATTGTTATTTTGAATTATGAAAAGCCAAACACACATATTTGAAAAAGCTGAGAGATGCATGCAGTTTAACCAATTATTGCGAATTGCTTCGCTATTTTATCTGTTAACCTAAATAAATGCTGCTTCAAAAATGAATGCCATTTTTTTCAAAAGTTCATGAACACACAGGAAAAGCATCACAAAGAATGGGTATATGCAAAGAAGATATGCAAAATAGTCGGTATGTACAGAGAAAGGAATATGCAAAAAGGACAACAACACTCCCGTGCATTTGCAAGTTATGCACACCATTCATGCATTTTCTCCTATTTTCTACAATTGTGCAACTACTAGTTAGCTTGAGCTATAATAATACAATTAACAAATTTGAAATTGTTATGGCATTTTAATAGTTAAATTAGTTACCTATTCATTTTGTACTCTGCATAACAACAAATAAGAAGAAAAAAATCTACAACCTATCGTTGCAGCCTTACAATCATGTTTTTTATGTCAAGTGTATTAATGTCATTGTTTTTTTTACTTAATTCTTCTATAACTTGTGTTTCATCAGCAATTTTAATAGCATGTGAAATGTGTTTTTGCTGTAATATTTCTTTGAGAGGCATAACATGAAATATTGTTCTACCTTTCTCGAATCTACGAAATTCAAACACAATATCCAAAGTGTTAGTAGACCATATGCATATAGTTATGTTCAAGATATATCATAAAATTCTTAAACAAAAATACCACCATCTATCTTCCCTTTTTCATATGGCATTTCTAATTGTATGATGTATCCTTGCCAATCTATTATTATAGGAAATCACTTAATTGCATCTTTGTACATGTATTTTTCCATACAGTTTAATGCAAATTAATCATTATGCATCATTGTATTGCAAAAGGTTTGTGTAATTATGCATCATAAACAACAAACGTCACACTCATTCCTAATCAATTGACATATTGTTTCAAAACAACTTTCATCGTAAATACTTCTGAACTCGGAAAATATCTTAACCATATGTCTGCCCGTGCTTTTTTCTATCTGCATCCATCCATGTCTTGTTTCTTCGCATCTTGTTATATTTATTATATATATTTATGATAAGCTCATATTGAATGTTTTCTCTTGCACAGGAGTGGTTCATTGATACTTTAGTAATTGTGTCTCAAAAAAAAATCACTATGAACTATTGTTGAATGGAAAGCACAACATAAACAATGTACAGGGAAACAAGTAAAACAATATAGATACAATTGATTTGTGTAAAACTCTTCTCTATGAAAAAGATATAAAGTCACAAAATAAATAAACCACAACGTACCTACTATGGATATCATAAAATCTATATCTGTTTTCAAAAACAGATATTGTGTACAATTCTTATGCTAACAAGAAAAACGTACAATTCTTAGAACAGAGTTTCGATTCCAACAACTAGAATAAAACCATTTGTAACAAACCTCCCCTCACCTAGAACTATGAAATATACCAATATGCATTGGCAACATACATCCTCATAAAAAAACAAAACAAAAAAAGTTATGATCAACGATTGGCCAATGCAACTACCAACACGGTACGTGATAAAATTACGCCACAAGAGCTTTATAAAACTTAGAACATTTGGTTTATGATTCTTAGGTGAATGAGAATAACACAGTGAAACATTACTTATTATTATTATTATTATGTCACAGAAGCTTCATAAAACTTAGACCCTTTTATTTATGATTTATACCAAAAAAACTACTATGCAGAATAACAAGTGCAATTTTCTATGGCAAAGTTACATACATCCACATTCACTTTCCCTTCCACACAGTTCTCCCGCACACTTTCCTTTTGCAAAATATTGATATTTAAAAAACAAAAGCCACTTAACATTAATAATTTGATATAATGTATCACGTGATTTGATATTTATTTAACGTCATATATTTTTACATCACACACAAAATAGTTACATGTGGTTGTTATACATGGAAATGAGAATTATAGAGCTATACAACATTAAGAATGCATGCCACTACCAGCATAGCAACCTTATAGCACATACCCAGAAAAGAAATTGCATAGAGCTCTGAATCTATGAAAAATAGAGGATTTTTGTAGGACACCAAAGTAAAGATGAACACACCTTCGGCTTTCAATTGTGTCTTAATGGCATTTCTAAATATCATATGAAACAAAAACATAGATTAGAGATGTTGTCCAGGCTCAATTAAAAATTGAAAATGTATTTCTCAATGTATTATTAATCTGGAAAATAGCTAACGTTCAATCAACCACGATTTTTGCTTCTCGCAGAGAGAAACTTGTTTCCACATGCATTTTCCAATAGTTGTATAGAAATGGAGCTTCTTCACACACTAGGAAAAAGGATTTTGTTGGATAGTTTTTAAAACCTTTCTCATTTATAACTTTTGTAGATGTATCTATATGCAAAAATAGTTGTCGAATCTAAGGAAAAAGTTCTTACTATTCGCAATGAAAAATGTGCCAAACATAGACTATGTTCGGAAAAAATGAAATGCACATTTTTTTATTTGCATAATTTAGCACAAGGAGAAAAAGGATAACCATACTGTTGAAAATGCAAAATGAAAAATTGATATGTTAGTGGGAAAAGCAACAAAAAATGAAAAATTTACAATTACATTTTTAATAGGCCTTATGTTTCGTTGTACGGAGATTTTACTATTTGGAGTACAAAGTATGTGCAGGAAAGAAGTTGCGTAGAGCTTTGATTTTAAAGCTATGAATCTTTGCAAAAACCATATATCTGCGGAAGAACATAAAGATTAATATTGTTAATTTCCATTGTGTAGAGTGGTGCATAAGGTATTATTAAACTGTTAATGTTAATCTATGAGATTTTTGTTCATAATGGATTTGCTGTGAAACAGAGCACATATGAATTTGTATTATATTGAAAGAATATGTTTTTTCTATATTGGGTTGTTGGATCGTTATATAGATAAATTTTTATCTATTTTTTTAATCGCATCAATGGATTTAATACAATATTGATAGCAAATGTAGCTTCCACTATGCCAAAAGCTATATGCAAACAAAATCAATTAATTAACGGAAATTGCCATTCAAAAATTAGGTCAAATATCATAAATCTATTATTCTATTGCTTTTCATACAGAATTATGATACGTCCCTAGATAGACCATCATCTAGATAAACTGTTATCTAGATTTTTAGTCATCCTCATCATTATCTAGACACACTATTATCTAGACATTTTATTGCCTCAATGCCTTCAATACGATATTGACAGCGCACAACCAGGGGAAGTGAGAAATTTAATGCAATCTATATCCAAATACGAATGAATTACCATAATTTATATAATAATAAATAATAATATAATTGAATTGAAAGAAAACAACCAACGTTATTTCTTAATCACAGTTTAATCATCCTCATCATTATCTAGACGTGTTGTTATCTAGTCTAGATTTTTAATTGTCCCAACTCCTTCAACGCAATATTGATGGTGAACAGTTAGCCAAACTTATGGTAAGAAATGCATGCAATATGTATCCGAATACAAAACAAATACCATAATTTTTATAATAATCACAATTGAATTGAAACAAAAAAATCAATGTTATTCCCTAATCAATTGTTATAAATTTGAGAAATTTCACGTGTTAGTTATCCTTTTTGAATTGAACTAAAAAATATTTCACATAATTTCCACACGTAAGTGTATTGTTATTGATTTGCAAGTACTAATGATAAATCTAGTGTAATAATTATCTACCGAAAATGGAAAGTCCTGTGAATATGCTAAAGCTATAAAAGTACAACATATAGAACAAACCCAACAAAAGAACCAAGGCAACAATCACACCAACAATAGATAATGTCATGCTATTGATTCGGAGAAGAGTTAAAGGAATATATACAATGAATAATACCTTACATTGTTTGCCAATGTGCTATAATCCAAATGCACCTAAACACTCTAAAGAGAAGCCCTACGATTATCGAGAGCCCCTACTTGATCACAATGTTCTGTGCTGAAAATATGCGAATATGACACAGTGCCAATGAACTAGAAATAATGCACTTTCCATTCATGGTAATATCATATCCCCATCTCCTCAGCACATAAAATTATAATCAACAAAATGCAAAAAAAAAAATCAACGATCCATCGTATTGATTGAATGCAAGTAAGTTTTACAAAGTGCAATCTTATTAATGATTTGACTCATAATTTTATGTGCTAGAAATATGGGAAAATGATGCACTGCAAAAGCACTAGATTTCTTGTTGGACGACAAATGAACACTTATTAATGATGACATCATATGCCCACATCCTCAGCACATAACATTATAATTGACAAAATGAAAAATTTGGTCAATGATCCACCAACAAAATGAAAAATTTGGCCGATGACCCATCGCATTATTGAATGCAAGTAAGATTCACGAAATCAAATGTTATTAATTATGAATAGTATCTATGTTATTTAGAACGAAATAGTAATATTTCTTATTTCATGTTTATTAGACTTTGTTGATCAATTGATTAAAGGTTGTTCTCTTCGCGTAGTGAAAGATTTTCTTATGGCTATCTTTGTGTAAATAGGCATATATGTGGAACTGCAGAGAAAATCCATTCTATAGAAGAAACTTTCAATCTTTCACTCTGCAAAATCACGGACCTTCTGCATAATTCATACACACTTCCACTCGCAAACAAGTTTTTTAATCGCAAAATTTACAAAAAATACTTTTAATTCTAAACATTACTAAATAATTTACTAAACATTGTACTGGCTACGTGAAAAATTCACAAAATGAAATCTTTCCAAATCTTTAATCACAGAAAGTGAAAAATGAAAAATCATTACCTAAACAAAATTTGTATATATGTATTAAGAAAATGTGAAATATCATTACACTACCAATTAAAGTTATAAGTTCCTTTTGCACCCTCATTCTCTTGCACATATCTAAATCTGCAAAAGATTTAAATCTCAGTGTAGCTAAATCTATAAAAGTTTTAAATGAAATATAATTTGAAATTAATCTATCATCTACACCCACATTCTCACGTACATTATCCATCCTCCGCATAGTAAACACTTTGCACACGAAAATCTTCACAAAGTGAAATAGAATAATACTAATTCTAAATTTATTCTTAGTAAAATTGATTACGTATTGATGGCATAAATCTCCTTCTGCACCTTTGTTTTCTTTCTCATACATCATTCTCAGCACCTCCTTGGGACAATGAACATTTACACTGTGGAATCTAGGCCAGTATTAATGGAAAAGACAGAGACTCAAAATTAAGGAAAGTTACATCAATGATATATTTACATTGCTAGAGAAACCTTGCAAACCTATAATTATTACAACCATAATTCGACAAGTTTATTGGCAACTATAACACAAATTGAAATCTATGGAACACAATTTTGGAGTTGTAGAACAAGAGTTCACTACATATTTAGTTAGAATAGCCAATGATTTGGAATTTCTCATCGATTTGGTCTTAAAGCATACTAAAATTATTAAATTAGAAGCACGGGTCCATTTTGACCTTCTAAATCAGAAATGGAAATACTAGAATTGAAGATGGAGCGATTGCAATTGGCAAACAAAATGTTCATCTCGATATTTTGGCCCAAACAAAGAACATCAACGTTGAAGAGGACACCAACGAAAGAGATGATGATATCATGGTCATTGACCAACGTTCCCCCCCTTTTCAGCGTAATCTAGAAGTTAATGAATCCCAAGTCACTTATAATATCAAAGATATGTATTAATTTACACATCTATTAGTTTTTTCTCCCCGTTAATAAATCAAATCAATTTAGAATATCTTGTACAACCCAATCATGTACAATGTCAATATTTCTTCTAATTTTTGAATTGTGACTGAATTTTAAAATAATAATTAATTTCCA
Organism: Pinus taeda; assembly: GCA_000404065.3. NCBI lineage: Eukaryota > Viridiplantae > Streptophyta > Pinopsida > Pinales > Pinaceae > Pinus > Pinus taeda. Next base: position 77,266 of record APFE031554684.1, read on the forward strand.
TGCATCATGTTTATCTATATTGCTATAAATCGTCATATGTATTACATCTTCCCGTAGTGAAAGATTTGTCTAATGAATAATAATAATAGTTTAACATTAATTTCTCTATGCATCCCTCGTTCTCTCAAAAAAAACCTGTCCTAGTTTCATCCCTACGGAATATAATTTCTAATATAAAATCTCAGCACAATGAAATGTCCCATTTAGACAAATAATGCACTGTTAGAGCACTCGCATAATTTGAAGCATTGTGGAAAAGCTCCAAATTTCATTTTGCAATGATCAAGTGTAAACCAGTTTTTGTAACTAATCTGCTTATAGAATATACAGTTTGTTTACCTAAATCAAATAAGTACTTAAAAAAGTCCTATTGAAGATAGAAACTTGTTTTATTGTATGAGACTTTTTCTTATGTGAAATCCATATTAAAGATTATATTGTAAGTCATAAAAGTTACAGTAATCAATTGTAAATGAGTATTTGTAAAGCGTTACTGAGTACAGAAATAGTTGTGTACCAGTGGTTATGTGTTATTGCATATGGAAAAGAGGCAGAATTACAAATTTGTGTTATGCACCACCCACTCTCCTGCACAAAATCACAGTAAAAACCCTGCACAATGAAAATTAACAACATTAATGTTATGTTCTCTCGCACATACCCCATCCTCTGCAAATATTCATAGTTATAAAATCAAATCTCTATGAAATTTCTCTCCTGCGCATACTTCGTACTATGCACAGTAAAAGCTCTGCATAATGAAACATAATAATATTTTCCATTCTCTTGCACATAATTCATCCTTCGTAAACACTCATACGATATACGATCTAAAAATGTGTAAAAGTATTAGATTTGTTCAGGAAATTGACAAACATAAGCCATCTCTACACAGTAAAATCTCCACACAATGAAACATAATAATATTCCTTGTTCTCTTGTACATACCCTGTCCTCCATAAACCTTCTTATGATATACACACCCCATATTCCACAAAATGAAACATAATCATAATAACAAATTAATATTAATAGTTTAGCATTAATTTCCTTATGCACCTCCTCTTCTCCCGGAAATACCATGTCCTAATTTCATCCCTACCATAAAATCTCAACACAGTAAATGCTTCACACAATGAAATCCTCTTCATATACCCCATCCTCCGTAAAGATTCAATTGTAGCACTAATGCTCAAAACATTACTAATTTAAGTGATTAACGTCAGCCTACACACAACTTCCTCTACACATGCTTCTTCCATGCACACTTCCTTCACACAAACACCTTCAAACAACCACATGCTTCCTCCACATAGCCACCTCTATACAAGCTTCCTCTGCACATCCACCTCTGCACATGCTTCATAGACATATAACCCACCATTCTCCTGCACATACCCCATTTTATAGACAATTCCATAACAAATCAATTGTGCGCAAAAAATATCAAAGGTTAACATTAATAGTTTAACAATACCCTATTCACCACTCCCCACAATCAAAATTAAGAATATTAATCATTCTGCAAAGATTCATAGCTCTAAAATCAAAAGCTCTATGCAACTTCTCTCTGGCACATACTTCATAATCCACATTATAAAATATTTTCACAACAAAACATAATAATATTTCCCATTCTCCCGCACATACCCCATCCTCTGTAAACACTCATATGATATACGATTTGGAAATTTGTAAAAGTATCTCTGCACAACGACTTATGTATCCCCGCCCCCTCCTGCCCATGCAAAGGACCTACAACCACATCAATTATGTCATCATGAGAAAGAGAAATACCATAACAGTCTCAGTGTTAGTGTTAATGCCATAGTACTAATGTCAGAGCACTCATAGACGGAATGGCTACTCAGGAAATTAGTTTTTTTTTTGTAAATCAATTGTCAGGCACTGACAAATATCAAAACTGAAATTCTCTCCATCAAGGGAATTATCGAAATTTGTTAGACCAATCGAAAATTAGAAAATTATTTTTGAATTCATGAAAAATTCGGCATTTTCCCGAAACTTTGGTTAAAATTGCAAAAAAACAACAAAATAATACATGGTCACTGAAATTTGACCGCGAGGTGAATGATATAGTCCCTAACAAGGTAGGGACTAACAAATAGAGGGAGTATTAGTTTTTTATGCAAATAGTAAAGTAAGAGGTGATAGAGTAATGATGGAGGTAAAAAATCTATAAAATCCCAAGTTCAATGATTTTATTATGAAAGATTTGGCCATTATATCAACCACATTATTGGAAATAGAGGTAGATTCAATAAGATGGATAAATTTAAAAAATATGAAGAAGTTTTGGAAGATGATAATCCAATTAAACTAAAAGGTAAAATAACAATCACAATTAAAAAAAATTAACATCAACTAAAACATATTATTGACATCTTATATGTTCATAATTTAAAACATATTATTGACATCTTATATGTTCATAATTGGCACATAATTTGTTGAGTGTGGAAAAGCTTACATAAAATGAATATTTTTTTATTTTTAAGAACAATGAATGTGGTATATGTGATTAAAAAAATAATAATTAAATTAAGGAAAAATAGAATATGCTAAAATAGAATATTTTCTTTCAAATTTTCTCTTGTGAAGCAAATAGAACATTAAAAGTTCCTTATGATGATGGCACATGAGATGTTTACATATGAATATAAGAGGCTTAAAGTCACTACATAATAATGGTCAACACTTTTCATCTTCTTCACTGTGTTGATTAAGTTTTTGAATATTGCATTCTTAGTAAGCACTCGTTAAGGAAAATCTTGGAGAGCAAAAAAACCATTGAAACTAATATGTAGAGATATATGTATCCCATGCAAACTTGTACCTAAAGTATTTTATTAGTTTTGTTGATGATTTAAATAGAAGAACAAGGATATATTTCATTGAAGAAAAATAACATGCCTTTGTAATTTTTCATGAATTTTTCCAACTATTTAAATTTATTGGTTGAAAAGAAAAGTGGTTATGTCTCAAAGACATTATACATAAATAGAGGGATAGTGTAACACCCCTTGTGTGTTCCCTATTTTTGTAATGATTGTAATTATAAAATAATTTATATTGAGCTATCCTAAAACGTGGGATGACAAATCCATGATCTAAGGGGAAAGTAATAAATGGTGGTTGTTGGCGTAATTGAATACACCACCATCAATAACTACCGAGGAACACCTATGGTTAATGTTGTGTATGAATGTTTTATAAATCGAGTGAGTTGTTATGGCTTTTGATATCTCTTAGCATAATTATTTGATTGTAATTAAATGCGAATAAGTTTATTTTTTATTAAGTATGCTACGTTGAAAGACAAATAAACATTTATCAATGATTTAATTATTGATGATGGTTGTTTTTAAAATTTTAATTATGCTTTGTTTTGTAGATAAAGAAAATCTAGGAAATTAATGGTGGAGTACAGATGGTTGAAAGACAAAAAGCTGCAATTTTATTTTGGAAGATTATTATTATCCATTAACAATTCCTAGGCATCTAATCTAGGTGATTAGATTTAATTAAGAAATTATGATATTGGTTATTTAAATGTTTCCTAGAAGACAAGAATTTGTCCTCAAGAATGGGAAATAGGAGCTTATAAATGAGCAAACAACTACCTACGACCTATTGGTGAGGTGGAGGCAGTTATTAACCACCAAAAGAGTGGTAGATGGATAATATATGTGAATTTTCTTTCTTTTGTCTCATTATTCTGAGAGAAAAATGAAAAAGAGGTTGAAGAGAGGCAAGAAGAAACAGAGAAAATAATTGCAGGACTAGTTGCTCAGGGGAACAAGTAATTTGTTGTGTCAAGGTTGGGAGGAGCCAAGTACTTAGCTATCCATTTCCCAGATGATGGTTCAAGTCGGTATTCCTACTTGTATTCTTGATTTATTTATTTATGGAGGCAAATTATTAGTATATTCTCGTTTCATAACTATCTAAACTTGCTGTGAATAATGAATAAAAGAATATTGTAGAAAGTTTTTAAATTCCTAAAAGTACACGAGTAAAGAAGAAAGTGTGTTTCCTATTCTAAAGTTTGATTGTTAAAATAGATAGTAAATATGAGAAAGGAATGTTCAATATGCTAGCATCAAATTTATGATTAGATAGGACTATAGTTGCACATCAGTTTATAAAAGTTAAGTTCTTTACAACCAAAAGAATACACAATACAAAATTGAATAGAAATTAAGGAAATATGACTAGAAAGAGTAGCTTATGTCAAGCGAGAAGGTTCTTCTTGTTATAAATCATATGAATGACAGTAGTGTATATCAATATATGTATATATCAGTTGTATAGCAGAATAATAGTATCTTACTGGTTTCGGTAAGAAACCTATACTTGGAAACTCACTATATTTGTGTGTAAGAGTAAATGCATAGGTATTATATCCAAATAATTACCAACAAGAAGCTATATTTCCAAGGGAAATATAAATGAAGAAAAATGTATTCATAGTGAATAGAACAATCGAAAAATGAAGATTACTTTTGTATACAATGAACGAAGTATATACATTTACAAAGAATTTGAAAGACCAAGGAAACAAATTTATACCAGTCATCATTCTATGTAAAAATTGTGGAAACCAATATAATGTTGAGAAGGTAAAGAAAATTTTAGATTAGAAATTCCTGGAAAACGGTTAGAAAAAAAAAAAAAAAAATATATATATATATATATATATATATATATATATATATATATATATATATATATATATATATATGTATATATATATATACATTATAAATATTGAGACAGTTTCATGCATAGAATTCCAATTTTCTATATTGGAGAATTCTTGGAAATAATTCTTTGAGAGAGCTAAATATGAATAAAAATATCAATATAATTGAGGAATTATTCCTATAATGTACTTCCATTATAGGAAGGGACACAAAATTGTGTCATCCACAGTATATATACAATCAAAATAAAAACATCAGTGCAAGCATTACGAGCTCAAGGAAGAAAAAAGTCAAACAACCGACCTTGAACATAATTACAAGAGCTCGATGAGTGTTGAAAAGAGATTATAAATTAAAACTTTTCCAAATGATTATTTCTCACCAGAAAAATTAGTAGTACCTTTTTCAAAGAAGATACAGAGAACAGTTAGTAACTGTTATGTATTAAGTGAAGAATGGAAGTAAAAGTAACAAAACTTAAAGTAAGGAAAAATTGATAATCAAGGAGGATTTCTACCTATCAGTACCAAGAACAGTTCTTCCATATCTCCTTATCTGTATCAAAGGATGCCAAAATAAGATAAGAAGTTGATTGGAAACATGTACCAAAAATAAATCTTATAAACACTAAATTATGAAGCGGTGTTCGGGAAACCTTCCCCCCCCCCCCCCCCCCCAATAAAAATTTTACAAGTAATATGATTTGATAACCTTTATAAACTTAGGTAGTGATCTCCTTAAAGATCAAGCAGGATAGAGGAGCGGATTTGTTGTTGGTCACAAATTGATGATCCATCATCACGCTTGCATTTTCAAACCACATGGTGAATAATGTATTTTAAATTCCCGACGTGTTTAAACCTCCTCCACTTTTCTGACCTAATCGCCTGTGGAACTAATTTTATTAAGCTCTAAAGACAAGGTCACTTTCAAATCTCGCACGCAATAAGCGCCTTACTTTTTCATGATGTATCTAGATCGTCAAATACCCCTGCAATCTAATGGTTGTCGAGCCTTATTGCAAATATTGTATTCCACTCGTTAGCATACCTATGCAGACCCGATGGCACGATCGTCATTCATTATGATCAAATCAACGGTCATTTAATTTCCACTTGCGCATTGGTTAACACTTTTATTTCACGCAATGAGCGGGTCTCGCCCATCGTGATTGGTGACCTGGCCTATGGAAAGCTTCCACATGTCTGCTACATTAATGCACATCTTAAGCCGGTATTAACTCTAAATGCCACCATCTTTTCTCATTCTGCTCATTGTTTTCACTCTCTGCATGCTATCTGCTCGAATTCGGCCATGGTTCCATTGAAACTATAAGGCTACCGCACCCACTCTGAATTTGAATTTATTCTCCTATAATTGGTTATTTCTCCTCCCCTCTTTGACTATAATAGTAATCTTGTTTAGTTGAGCCATTATGGCTGGGCTGGTGGGGAAAGAACCCCTAGTGAATGAGTTGGCAGGAGTGCAGGACACTAATGTATGACTTACTGATATTCTTGCCTTAAAGAGGACCCTCTCCTCATCAACATCTACTTCAGTTGATGACCATTGTTTGCTTAAGACCAGATTCCTGCATGCAGTACCCCCACTAGTCCATTTCGACCCAGATTCTATATTATTATTAACTGAAAATTGGGAACTAGAACAACAGGTGATATACATTAAGAATAGTTTTTCTGTGTTTTTAAAGGTTGATGAAAATATGATTGCAAAAATTCTTGGCATCCTAGCTCAGGGAATAGACATATCAGACAAGGGTTATTGATAGTGTGAAAGAGACTTGACAGATATTGAAAATTGCCTATACATGATACACAACTTTCATTATTAATTCTGAAGATTGTTCCTAGTGATTTTTCTTTTTAGTTAATGTTTCATGTGTTAATCTGAGTTTCAATTACTGCCAATTAAATATGGGGCTTGACCCCGTTTATGCTTTAATTATTTATATTTTTGTTACAATATAAATATTATCAACACAATTACTAAATGAATTGTCCTAGGTTATTTGTGATTGAGTGTTAGTCTTTCGCTATATAATTCATGTTTCATAATGATTGCAACTTTGGATGTTTTGTTGTTATGTTGATACATTTCCATATTTCATATAGTGTATGATGCCCTCTAAAATCTCTATGTTTCATTCTTGTTTAAGTATCAGTCCCTATATATAATATTAAATGTTATTTATCATAGAATAGAACTAGCATGCATGTACCTGCTACACATGCTTCAGTATAACAGGAGTGCGACCTTGTATTAAAACCATGGTTTTTATTTTTCTCCATATTTATAGTTCCATTATTTTAATACCATCATTTTATTATCGCCATATTTCATTATCATTGTCTTGCTCATTGGGAATCTAACTTTAAAATTATATATTGTTAAATGATTTCTTTTCACCTATGAATGCCACTATCACCTACTACAACTTAAACATTCATATATGATCTTATACATTTTTGCATATTGAAAATTTGGCGAGGATCAACAGTTACACCTAGAGCAGGAGGACCTTATAGTCCTAAGAGAATGTGTGCTCAATTGTTTTTATGTGGGAAAAAACTGTGCCCCTACATTCTTTTGGTGTCAATGTCGGGGATTTATTAGTCTAATATGTGGATGACTAATTCTAACCCTATATAGCCACATATTTTATTTGGTTTGGTCAATCAATGAAGTGTACTTAACAATTTATATGAACTGACATTCTAGGCTTCCCAGACACATCAGGAATAACGCCAGAATTGGGCGGTCTTAGCATAGGAAGACGAATGTGCTCAGCCAAACCCTAACATTCCTAAATGATGACAGCCTATCAGAGCCTGAAGTTTGCTACAGAAGTGCACATCTGTTGAGGCTCAGGTGTTGTGTAAGTTCATATTGTATTATTTCTCTCTATAGCATTAATCATTATCTATTTTAAGTAATTTTTTATTTTCTTTTTATTCTATTCTTTACTTCTTTAAAACCTAGATACCCCTAGAATTCTAACCAGATACACCTCAGAAATTCGATCTTCTTCCTTAGAAGAACTAGAGGTACTGGTAACTATATAAAATAGGAGAAGAAGGCTTGATAATTTTAGACAAAACCACCCATTATTGCCTACCCCTCTGGCAATCAGATCCTCCAACTCACTTGGTTTTGATTCTCAAGCCCATCTTTCCTTAGCTTTCCTTCATCCTTCCATTCCTCCTAATAATCCATTGACCTCTCCTTGTCAATATTCTTCCTCATCACCCTCTTCTCCTCCTTTGCCTCCATATCCTCCATCCATGAATGCATGGGTAAATGCACGATACTGCCCCCTCGATATATATGGGCCTTTACACAATTTTCCTCCTAAGTATGACAAGAATATCCCTCGATTCGATAATGAAGGAGATCGGACTACCGAGGACCATGTAATTAAGTTCCAAGATTACTGTGAGAATATAAGAGTCGAATATGATGATGTATGTATGATTTTATTTGTACAGAGCTTCAAAGGAGAACCCTGTAAGTGGTTCTAGTCATTAGCCCCGAACACCATCAATTCTATGGACAGACTTATCGAGTTGTTCACTCAGCAATATAGTGTGAAGAAAAGAAATCAAATTTGGCTCACTGAATTATCCACTGTTAAGTTGAAGCCTGGAAAATATGTCAGTGATTTTAATAAAATATTTACTAAGTGCTATAATCGCTTTCCCCCTGCAGTTTGGCCATTTGGCACGGTCGATGTCATGTCTTATACTTCCTCCCTTGATGATGATCTCTTTTATGCTTTACGAGAGAGAAAACCCGCAACACTGGTGGATGCACAAGTTAAAGTTTGTTCCTGCAAGGGAAACCTCATTATCATGGGTAAAAGAGTTTCTTGGGATGTTAATTCTGATGGAAAGAAAAAAATCGTTGATGTTTCTCATCAACTTCCTACTTCCTCTTCTTCACCAGAATAGAAGATCAAGGAAATGTCTAAACTCATCAATCCCTAACAAATAAGATACATCATTTGGAATTAGGGAACATACCAACTTTCCCTCATCCCCCTAACCCTCAAAACCATAATGCAAATTTTTCTCCTAGGAATCATCCCCCTTTTAATCGCCCTCAGCAACAACAACTATTGCAACGAGGGTAGAGAGCCGACGGGCCACCCCTTCAACCTCCTTTGAGAAATAATGCCAACTTGGTAGATGAATATGATTATGACACTACTAGTCAACTCAAAAATCCATATGAAGTTGAGTATGCAAATGTCGACTCCATAAATTCTTTTGATATACCTTTTCTGGTTTCCCACGAATATCTAGAGCAAGAGTTTTGGGACCCCCAGTTACAGAGATTCGCAGAACATCTAGAAGATCAATTTCAATAAAAATATAATTTAAGGCCTAGGAAGAATCGAGAGCCTCCTCTAGAGTCCCCCGTTAACAATCAGAAAATCATGGGAAAACCCACACCACTCCAACCTAATCCTATCGATCTAGACTCTCCCTTTCCCAAAAGGTTTATCTTGAAAAATGAGCTAAATAAACTTTGAATAAACATGATGCTTATTGAACTTGCGAAACTTCCAAAATATAAACAAGATATCGATTCCTTCCTAAAAGGTTCTCAGGAGTCTCCCCAAGAAATTAGTCTTACATATGTTATCAATTTGAAGGATGACACTCCCAGTATTTCCTTAGGACTTGCTGAACCAAAAAGTGGCAATATGGTCCCTCCTTTCTATATCAGTTTGAAGATCCATGATTGGAATCTTCACAAATGTATGCTTGACTCCAAAGCATCTCATAATATCATGCCTAAAGAGATTATGGAAAAGGTTGGATTGAACATGACTCGAAAAAACCATGACTTATACTTGTTTGACTCCCGTAGAGTAAAATGTTTAGGAGTTATTAAGGACCTAGTGGTCGTTCTAGCTCAAGTCCCAGTTAAAAGCATGGTCATAGATATAGTCATGGTCAATGTTCCCCCTAACTACAGGATGCTGATTTCAAGGAGCTGGGGTGCCAAGCTTGGCGAGTCACTCTATTTAGACCTTTCATATGTAACCATCCCTGTGTTTGGAGGTACTTGATGCCTTTATAGAGAATCCAGGTTGACATAAACTATTAACTCTAAACAAAATCGTGAAAATTCTTCAGTCTACATTGTTGAAGAAAATATGGGGAATTTTTTGTTCTCCCTTTCGGACCAGGAAAAGGTTTCCAAAACTAAAAATTATAGTCTCCTAACTTTCCCTTTAGATACTAACACAATGTGGAAAATGTACTTAAATCGTGCTTCCTCCAAAGTCGGATCTGGAGCAGGTGTTGTCTTAATCCATCCTTCTCAGAAAACCTCCTCATTTTCATTTAAGTTAAATTTTGGGACCCCAAATAATATCATCGAGTACGAATCACTCATCCTTGGGTTAGAAACTACATGTAAACTAAATATTAAGAATCTATCTATATATGGCAACTCTGAAATAGTGATAAGATAAATGACTAATAAATGCAAATCTAAGCATCCTCATTTGTGTTCTTACAAAAACCAAGTTTGGGATGTGATTAATAACTTTTTATCAACTATTAATTTCATGATAGTTCCCCATGAACAGAATCAGTTAGTCTACTCTTTGGCTGTCACAGTAGCCATCTTTTCTCCCCCGATTGGACTCAAGATCAAGTTCAAAATAGAAGTTCTTTATAGACCTTCAATACCTAACAACGTCAAACATTGACAGATATTTGAAGATGAGCAAGAGATTAAGGGATTCACCCAATTAGTTGGAGAATACTGAGACTAAATTATTGATGAAGACGAGGATGTTCACATGGCACAAATCGGTGCTCCTCCTTTTAAACCCAAAATTGGCAGACATGGTGTAATCCGATTGAAAATAAATCATATTCCAAGAGGATTAATCCCTCTAGAGAATATTTTCGATCATAATGACCATATGGCCACTCTGGCCCTAAAACCTCCCAATGTTGAGGTCAAAGCAGTTGACATTTCTACCACTTCTGAATAGAAGTTAATTAATTTTTCTAACTCCCTTTCACAATCTACAAAGGAGAAATGTTTCCAGCTCCTTTCCAAGTATACTGACATTTTTTCTTGGTCATATAACGACCTTGAGGCCTATGATCAGAGTATTATAGAGCATCGCATCCCTTTGAAAGAGGAAGCGAAGCCCTTTAAGAAAAAACTTAGACAAATTAATCCTCTCTTGCTTCCCTCTACTGTGAAGGAAATTAAAAAGCTCCTATATGCTAAAATAATCGTTCCCCTAAGCTACCCTACTTGGGTGGCTAATTTAGTGCCGATCAAAAAGAAAACCATAGAAACTAGACTATGCATAGAATTTAGAAATATAAATAAGGCATCCTTGAAGTACAATTACCCCCTTCCTAAGATGCAGACCATCCTGCAACGAGTGCTAGGTGCAGCTTGTATCTCCATGATGGACGGGTTCTCTGGTTATAACCAGATAGTCATTCATAATGATGACATGTACAAAACCGCTTTTACCATTCCATGGGGTACATTCATGTACCAGAAAATGCCTTTCGGCCTGATGAATGTTGGAGCTACTTTTCAAAGATCCATGGATATTTCCTTCCTGAATGTAAAGGATAGATTAACAGTCATGTATTTAGACGACATGACCGTCTTTTTGGCAAGTGATGAACAACATCTCAAAAATTTGGAAGTTATATTCCAAAAATTTCGGTGATTTGGCCTATCCCTGAATCCAAAGAAATATTTCTTTGCCATGACGGAAGGGAAGTTGTTGGGACATACAACATCCCAGAGTGGTGTCAGGATTGACCCCGAAAGGTTACAAGCTATCCAAACTATCTCCCTCCCATGTACTAAGAAAGAAGTACAGGAATTCTTAGGAAAAATAAATTCCTTAAGGAGAGTTATTCCTAACTTCGTTGAAATATATTAAACGCATGCCCAAGAAGGGAAAAGAAGGTACTTGGGACAAAGAGTCAAAATATTGCTTCAAACGAATTAAACAAGATATAATGCAACCCCCTTCCTAATCAGTCCTGACTGTACAAAAAAATTTATTATTTTCCCTTTTGCTTCCAAACACACCATTGTTGCAGTATTATTGTAGAAAAACCAAGATTGGTACGAGAAACCCATCGCCTTTTTTAGAAAATCGCTTCAAAATGCCGAATTAAAATATAATATAATAGATAAGTAGGCATACACCCTGGTTAAAATGCTTAAATATTTTAGGGAATATATTTTAATGGAAAAGTCAATCATATACATACCTCACCCTGCTATGAGAGATATACTCCTCCAGCATGATACAGAAGGAAGAAGGAGAAAGTGGATTGCCAAAACACAAGAGTATGATTTAGAGTTGAAACCCATTAAGATCATTAAAGGGTATGGGTTAGCTAAACTCTTAACTGAAGCTAATTTCGATGCACTTGGCATCCATTTATTCGCTCTTGAGAGCTTAGCAGCAAAAGATGGAGGTCAACAGGATAAGCAGTCAAGGTTGTTGCTACCTTCCTCTGATTCCACCACTGTTAACCCCGATTTTCTATCAAAAAAATGGTATAGGGATATCATTAGTTACCTAAAAACAATGAAGTTACCAAGTTCCTTGAGAAAATCCACTAAACATTCTATTAAATTAGAAGCAATTGGTTATTATATCATAAATGGAATTCTATACTAGAAATATCTAGTAGGTGTTCTTTTAAAATTTTTCCTCCCATCACAACTAGATTACTTGATTACCCTTCACCACAATGCTGTATGTGGCGGCCACTACGCCTGGCAGGCTACAGCCCACAAAATTTTGAGAAGTGGCCTTTATTGGCCAACCCTTTTTAGTGATGTTAATAAAAATGTAAGAGCCTGCCATCAATGTTAGATTTTTGTTGAGAAGCAAAATCTGGCCACTTTACCCCTCAAGCCTATAATAGCTAAGGTACCATTTCAATGGTGGGTGATAGATTTTGTTGGAGAAATTCAACCCCCGTCCAGTGGTCAACACTGCTGGATTATTACTGCCACTGACTGTTTTACCAAATAGGTAGAGGTTTCCCCATTAAGAAAAATTAATGATCTGGTTGTAATCGGATTTTTAACTGAAAACATTTTATCCCTATTCAGTTGCCCCAGAAAGAATATAGTGGATAACGTCAAGCCTTTATGTTATAACCCTTTTCAAAATTTTTGCTATAACTTTGAAGTAAATCTAAGACATTTGATAGCTCATTACCTGCAGGGAAATGGGCTCGTTGAATCGCTTAACAAAAATATTGTAAAAATTCTTAAAATGTCCTTACACTCTAAGAAACAAAACTCGCATGCAACACTCAAATATGTTATTTGGGCAGATCAAATAAGCACCAAGAAATCGATTGGTAGCTCACCATTCTAGTTGGTTTATGGTGTATATGTTGTGTTTCCTCTATACTTAGGCAGAAAGGTCATGAAAAGCCTGTAGATTTTAAATGAGGAACCCAACGACCTCCAAAGGCGGATCGACCAGATGATCCAACTTCACTAGGAAAGGGAGTTGGCTTTCTAAAGGATAAACCACGATCAAGCCAAAATTAAAAAGGAGTTTGACAAGCAAGCTAGGGATAGAACTTTCTTCCTTAGGAATTGGGTCCTAAAGTGGGACAAAAGAAGCAAAGAACTAGGAAAACACAGAAAATTCGACAATCTCTGGCAAGGGCCTTTCATTATCGATAGGGTGGAGGGTCAAAATTCTTTTTCTTTAAAATACTTTGAAGGAGAGGAGGTCAGTTGTGCTATTAACAACCAGTACCTCAAATATTATATCACCTATTGATTCGCTAAATAATAATAATAATAATAATAATATTATAATTATATATATATATTTATATATATATAACGAAATTTTAAAGATTAATGGATGATTGGTAATTTGGTACCCTAAATTAAAATGCAAATGTATATCATGAAAGCATGGGAATTCATTTGTTATTGAAATCATTAAGTAATAAAAAACAACTCTTTCTCATTATAGATGAATTATTTTCAAATGTTGAACTAAAACATTATGGTTGCCTAAGTGTCCCTATATAGTATCTATCCTCAAGTCAAGGCTACCTGGACGTTATATAATTCAGATGCAATACCAATTTTTGTATTTCCCATACTCTCTCATTTTCTTCTCTCAATATAATTGTTAACCTATGCATTTGTTATAAGTCCTACAGGGTTTGATCATGATACAATTATATATTTCAACTCGGGTGGTTAAACAGAATCCAAATATTCCCCCTGTTGATGAAAATGTTTCTTCACCACTTGTCTTCCTCATTTGTTCGCCTGCCTCCTTAGGATGGGGTATGCTAACAACCTCCACAGGAGCTATGGACGCTCCATGGTAGCGGAGCAAAGTCAATGGTATTGGGTGTTCCTGATGCATAATCTACCCATCCCCTTATAGTTCAGTTGTCGGGGTATGTTGATGACTCCGTCGGGGCTATGAATGCTCATTGGCAGCGAAGCGACATTAGTGGCATTGGAGATTTCCAGTGTGGTCCTTCCCACCACGTCGTAAAGGCAAATCAATGAAATCCACTACTTGAAAATGATGGAACCGTGATTATATGGACTAATAAGCGGCTTAGGAATATCTTGTTAGCAAGATAACGAATGACTCTATTGGGGCTATGAACGCTCACTAGCAGCGGAGCGACATTCGAATACAACTGACGTTTAAGGGTTCCATAAAACCCATGTTCTCATGTTTCATCCTTATATCTATTAAATTTATGTTTGACAATCACTTGCAGGAAATTTTTCCTCGCATGGAAGCAATATAAAATCTTGAGATGGTAATCCTCCCTAGTTTTCTTTATTTTTCTATAAATTTTTCATTTCATTGTATAACACTTAATGCCCATTTGTGGATAGTTACCAAATAACCCTTGACAGATTTTTAATTCAATTAGCATGCTTTATATTCATCTATTGTAAAAAAGAGAAACATGTTTAATAGAAAAATTAAATATACCATGTTTTTACGACATATATAAATTTAAAAGGTAGAAAAAAAAAATTACAGACCCTTGCTTCTCAAGTTATTTATTGACGAATTCATTAATAAAATAAGCGTCAAGTATCATTATGTAAAGTTGAGATGTAAAACATTATATTCCATAAGTTTGATACTTAAAGAAAAAGCTTAACTATATTTTTTTTTGTTCAATACACAAGAGGCCTTTAGGCTTTATGGTTCATATAAGCAAATTATACAAAATTTTGCAATTAAGCGGGCCTTTATGAACAAAATTGAGCTAACTTCTCTCTTAAGACTCACTATCTGAAACCTGGATGATATCAATCTCTGGATTTGATGAACCAACCTCGTGAGTGCTTCCTGTCAGGTCACATGGATGAATACTTTCAACCCCCTTGTATATCCTCGGTAGCATGCTTAGTTATGATTCAATGACGTTAAGCACTCTTCCAAATTGGTCACCAAATGCAGTAGTTGGTTCATTTTAGAATGTAAGTTCTCCCTGCGTCCCGAATGGTTGCTACCTTCACCAGACATGGCTCTTATCCTTCCTCGTCGCACTCACGTTTTCAAATCTCAAATAGTCGGGTAAATAATTACATTTACTCTAATGGTGTTAGTTTACCCTTTAATTAACTCCTGTCATCTCTGCATTAACATCCACCTTTAACCCATAGCATCGCGGATATCTTCCCCCATGTCGTATTAGTACGGAGGGGTCTAGTTGAGTGATCGACATCGTCGTTTAGCCCTGAATCCATAGCCCAATGGATAAGGAAGCTGGCCCACATCCTTGGCTTCCCATGAGGGAAAGCCATCCCTAGATGGATCCAATGTTGGGGAAAATACCCCCTATAAATTTTTTACAAGTAATATGATTTGATAACCTTTATAAAGTTAGGTAGTGATATTCTTAACGATCAAGTAGGATAGAGTAGCAGATCTGTTGTTGGTCGTAGACCGACGGTCCATCTTTATGCTCACATTTTCAAACCACATGGTGAATAACATATATATTCTTGAAATTTTTAAACCTCCTACACTTTTCTAGGCTAATCACCCATGGAACTAATTTGATTAGGCTCTAAAGACAAAGTCGCATTCAAAGCATGCACACAATAAGTGCCTTAATTTTTCCCAATGTATCTAGACCGTTAGATACCCCCGCAATCTAACGGCTATCAAGCCTTATCGCAAATAAATTTGTCTACCCGTTAGCACACCTCTGCGGACCTGATGGCACGATCATCGTTGATTATGATCAAATCAATGGTCATCGCATTTCCACTTGTGCATTGGTTAACACTTTTATTTCACATGATGAGTGGGTCACGCCTATCGTGGCTGGTGGCCTGGCCTATGGAAATATTCCATGTCTGCTACATTAATGCACATCTTAAGCCAGTATTAAGTCTAAACATTGCCATCTTTTCCCATTTTGCTCGTTGTTTTCGTCCTCTACGTGCTATCTGCTCGAATTTGGCCATGGTTCTGTCGAAATTGTAAGGCTATTGCACCCGCTCTAAATTCGAATTTATTCACCTGTAAGTAGATATTTCCCCTCCCCTCTTTGACTGCAATAGTAATCTTGTTTAGTTGATCTGTTATGGCTGAGCTGGTGGGGAAAGGACCCCTAGTGAATGAGTTGGCGGGAGTGGAGGACACTAAGGTGTGCCTCACTAATATTCTTGCCTTGAAGAGGACCCTCTCCTCATCAACATCTACTTAAAATGATGACCATTTCTTTCTTAAGACCGAAGTCCTGCATGCAGTGCTCTCGTCAGTCCATTTCGACCCGGATTATATATTATTATTAGCTAAAAATTGGGAACCAGAACAATAGGCGATATACTTTAAGCATAGTCATTATGTGTTTCTAAATATTGATGAAAATATGATTGTGGAAATGCTTGGCATCCTATCTTACGAAATAGACATATCAGACTAGGGTTTTTGACAGTGTGAAAGAGAATTACCAGATATTGAAAACTGCATGTACATGATACACAACTTTAATTATTAATTCTGAAGATTGTTCCTGATGATTTTCCTTTTTAGTTAATGTTTCATGTGTTAATCTGAGTTGTAATTACTGCCAATTAAATATGGGGCTTGACCCCATTTATGCTTTAATTCTTTAGCTTTGTGTTATGGCATAAATATTATCAACACAATTACTAAATGAATAGTCCTCGATTATTCGTGATTAAGTGTTATACCTTTGTCATATAATTCATGTTTCGCAATGATTGCAACTTTGGATGTTTTTTTGTTATGTTGATACCTTTCCATCTTTCTTATAGTGTATGTTTCCCTCTAAAATCTCTTCATTCCATTCTTGTTTAAGTATCGGTCCCAATATATAATATTAACTGCTATTTATCATAGAATAGAACAAGCATGTTTGTACCTGCTACACATGCTTCAATATAACAGGAGTGCGGCCTTGTATTAAAACCACGGTTTTTATTTTTCTCCAGCTTTATAGTTACACTCTTTTAATCCCATATTTTTATTATTTCCATATTTAATTATCATTATCTTTCTCGTTGGGAATCTGCCTTCAGAATTATATATCGTTAAATGATTTCTTTTCAACTATGAATGCCACTATCACCTATTACAACTTAAACATTCATATCTGACCTTATATTTTTTTCATATTGAAAAATTTACAAAATGTTACAGGGTTTACCCCTGTGGTGTCTTGAGGATTAGTAGTTACACCTAGAACAGGAGGACCTTATAGTCCCCACTGAATGTGTGCTCAATTATTTTATGTGGGAACAGTCTGTGCACCAACAACCGGACAAAAAATAAAAACCCTCTTCAGAAGGGAGTGGTGAATCTTAGTTATACAAATAACCCAAAGAATAATACTCACAATGTGATATACCAAAAATTGAAAAAAGGGTTTACTTTACTAGTGAAGAACCCTAGGTTATAATTAGAAGATTTGAAATGGATGAAATTCGACTCTTATTGAGAGTTAAAATCTATACATAAAACCTAACTATATTTAAACAAAAACCTTTTAAGGAACGACATAGAGAATGGACCTAGAGCATGACAAATAACAATGACCCTGAAAACTTATGTATTGGCCTTGAAATGAAAATAGTACCAAAACCAAACAAGGAAATGAATTGTAAAAGTATTAACCCTCTTCTTCAAAAATTGGTATAACTAACAAACCAAAAATAAACTCAAAAACTAAATTTGAAACCTTGTAAGGAATTATTTTGAACAAATTTTAATTCAATTATTACATAGCCAAGAGGAGAAATAAATATGAATATTTTCACGACCACGGGATTAACCATTACCTGGAAGAGTCAATAGCGTTGAATGAAGGTGTGAAAAGGCTAAGACCTTTCTCAAAGAAAGAACCAAACAAGTATTCAATATATCAAGAAACTGGGAAAGGTGATGGGATCATATTCCTCTTAATATCCTAAATTCTC
Organism: Pinus taeda; assembly: GCA_000404065.3. Taxonomy (NCBI): domain Eukaryota; kingdom Viridiplantae; phylum Streptophyta; class Pinopsida; order Pinales; family Pinaceae; genus Pinus; species Pinus taeda. Next base: position 95,499 of record APFE031554684.1, read on the forward strand.
CTAGAAAAACCACAAAAAAACTACAAAGTTGTGAAATTAATAGTATGAGAAGATATTTATATACAATAGAACTATGTATTTAATTGCAATTGAAAAAAAACTATAATTTGGTTTACCTTCGCCACCAGGAGGGTAAATGCATAATAAACCCACCAATGCATTTGATAGATGGAGAATCAACTCAAGAAGACATATGTAGAGAATGTCGAGATAAAAGAAAATCAATTATGAGTAAGTAAGGGTTTACAACTACGGTGATAAGAGAAAGTCTCTTCAAAACTAAAAAAAAATGGTAAATAACGATATTGCTAAACATTACTAAAGATGATAAATTTAGTCATAGACATAATGAAATAATTCAATAAATATAAATGTTGTAGGGGAACAACTTAAATGACCATACCTTCAGTAAATGAATTGACACATTACAGGAGAGAACTAGTTTCACTCGATGAAGTATGGAGTCATCATCTCATGAATGAAAAATACCTGATGGAATTATGCCACTAAAAAATTGTAAGTGAAACCCTAGCCACAGAGCAGCCTAACCGGAGGAGGTCATTCGAGAAGTGAATGAGCCACAATAAAATTCCAACAATGTCATTAAACTCACAATGAAACCCTAGCACATTTATTACCATTGATTTATTAGCAATTAGTCTGATTTCTTGATCCAAGTTAGGTCAATATAGTATATTTCGCAACAAGATTGATCGTCCCGCCTACACGTAGAGTAGTCTAGAATTACTAATAGTAATACGTAAACCCTGAAAATGTATCGTATTTAATGTCTCCAAATAATACCACATACAAGGAAATAAAACAAATAACACCATTCATATATGTTTTTTATAGTTGATGTAACAACCCCAGTTTATATTTCCATGTAAAAAGGTAAAAATCAACCAAGGTCATGGGACACATATTACAAGTTGTAAAAATGTAAAAATCAACCAAGGTCATGGGACACATATTACAAGTTGAATGGGGAGGGGAACATCAGATTGGGGGTCACTTGTGGTTAATTAATGACTATGGAAATTGGCATAGGCATTGGCAAAAGGAAAAGGGAAATAAATGGAAATTAATTCAAAGAAATAAAGGAAAATAGTAGAAAAGGAAGATGAAGGGACATGAATATGCATGCAAGGGAAAATGGAAATAAAATAAAGGAAAATGAAAGAAAAGAGGAAAACGAAAGGAAGAGACAATGATAAAAAATAATTGGCAGCTTTTGATCAAATTCCAAATTCAATAGCTTTACTTTTTCTAAGGAATAAATCAAACTCTGAGAGAGAGAATAAGCAAGGGAGCAAGAAAGTAAGGAAATCAAGGGAGCACAAGAGAAATTTTGGATAGTAGCAAGTAAGGGCAAGAAATAGTTGTGGATTTGTAGGTAACAATATGAATATGTGATTTAGAATGTTGGGATTTGATGCATGGTCTATCCATTGGTTTATTTTCTAATTTTTGTTATCATTGGCATGGGATTTTCCTAGGTTGGTCGTATTTTACAACCTTTCCTTTTCCATTTCCTGGAGATTCATGATGTAGTGGGTTCCTTGTTTTGGTTAAGATTTCGATGGTTAGTGGATTTTGGATCCTAGTTGAGGTGGTCTCAGGAAAAATCCCAAGGGTCATGGTTGGAGATGGGATTTCTCCTAGAAATTTTGATAGGTGGGTGGAGATAGGAAAATTCCTCCAGGTATGGTGAAGAAAGTTTGAGGCATCCAAGCTTTTTTTGGTGACTAGAGATTTCTGGACTTGTTTAGGTGAAACCGTTGTGGTTGAGGGTTGAGGTGGTTTAGTCTTTGGAAGCCCTGGTTGGTTATGCTTTGTCTTATCCCATGTGATCCCACATTCATGCTTGGAATATGGCACGAGGGTGATTTATTGAAAGAAAGATTTGGGTCAAACTAACATATGGTCGAGTGGTACGTTGAAGTCCCTAACTTGGTTGGAATTTGTATATGTTAATATGTGTTATTTTTTAATGAGATCAATGAACACAAGTTCTGTTTTAGTATATGATTATATGACCGTCTTATCACGGTGTCTTTATGGTTAAATGTTGATCATAAGCATGGTATATTTGTTAAAAAATCAAAAAGGTAAAAACATTCTCTTATATTGATAATTACTTGAGATATTCTTTTAATCTTATTATCTTCTCTTTATTTTCTTATTTTATCTTTGTTTCATCAAGCAATCATCAAAACAAAACATGAATATCAATGACACTAGATGTATGCACTAGCCAGCGATAAAACCCCTTTCTAGGGGAAAATCTAGTCAAACTCTTCCACTAATCAAATTAAGATAGACCAAGACCTTAAACTTGACCAAAAGACCTTCCTCCTCCACCAAGTCATCCTTCCAATATGATTCAACAAACTTTAGCAGTGTCTTCTAGTCCAATAACTATAGCCCAACAAAAATCTAGAATTTTGGCCCAACTACTCTAGAATTTCAGCCCAACTACTCTAGAATTTCATCCCAGCTATAGTACTGCAATTCCAGCCCTTCTAGCAACCCAAAAGCTTCACATGTGTGAGATAAAGAGAGAGAAAAATTGATTTCTTATGTTTGAAAAATACTTCCTTCTCCTGCACTAGTGTTTCCTTCCTCTTCCTTGAATTTTGCACCCTTTTCTGCCTCCAGCAACTGTAGATCGAACTTTTTGTGGATGTGCTCCAAATGAGTCTTGTTGCTTCCCCTTTTTATCCTTTTCTGCCTCTCTAATTTGGCCAACATTGCAAGTTGAGTCCAACGTGGTGGAGGAGGTCTAAATGACCTATTTTACAAAAAAAAAAAAATATTTCTTGATAGATGAAGCCCAAGAAGGCTTTTACATGATGACAAGGACTAAGACTATGGACATAAAACCTAGAAGCCTACAATGGAGGATTTTACCTAAAAACCATTGACCCAAGCATGAAACCTATGCTTTAATAAGTCAATTTATTTTATAATAAAATTTATTTTTCTTTCTTTTGACAAATGCATTACATCATGACTCAAATATAATTATGAATAATGACACTAGTTACATTTTTCAGCACTCCCTCTTAACTAGGGAGGTGTTCATAATTACATATATACATAGGTACATGGAAGATTTCAAAGTGACATACTCTATGAAGAGTTCACTGCACACGTCGTACTACAAATTAGATACCTAACTAGGGTACTCTAATTAGGTGGGACCAAGGTGTACTCAAGCTTTAGCCACTTTAGGTACCATTAGGTTTTAAAGTTCTAACAACAACTTAGGGATCTAGGTGTGTATCCAAGGTTGGAGCTCCATGACTAATGCCACCCTCCCTACTTCGGGATCTAGACATCAACACATAAGCCAACCATATATCCTCCTAATCATCTTGTTTCCACAAGATGCTTCATCTCTCCTTATCAAATAAATCAAATATATATCCACCACTCCAAGCATGCTTCAAATGTTCAATATTTTTATGGAGAGATCCTTCACAATCATAACTTCGATCAGTAACAAACCTTCAAATATATAGAAGTAAATACAAACCTTTGGGGTCCTTCAATCATCCTAATGCTACTTATATCATAATCAAGTTATCTAAGTACAACATGTCGAAAACTTTCTTCTTTCACTTCTTCAGTAGCACCAGATATAGCTTCAGTATTTCTTAAGTCTTTTTCATGAACATCCATATATAGTTCTTTTATTCATTTTTTCTTAAATGTGTTCATGATGACTATCATAATTTGCCTTCCCTCTCAACTCGAGAGATATACGTTTCCTTTTATCCAAGCTCCCTCCCAATTTCAACAACTTCCTTCTTTTATAGCATCAGAGTAACTTTATCCTTTCAAGGCTTCATGACATCAAGGTCATCTTTAATTATCAGCATTTTGTGGCTTCCTTCATCATGCTCATCATTATGAACATCTTCAACGTCTTGGAAATCATGTACCTACAAAATTTTACTAGCAAGTACAACCAAATACAAATATATATAAGAACCATGTCATTATAATGGAAGCATGAAAACATTCAAACTTTAAACATCAAATACCTAAACCTAGTTAGGTTCATAATCAACAATGGTTACATATTTTATATACCATACTTCATCATCTTGTTAGGGTTTTGTCATAAACCCTAGACTCTATCTTCGAGACACAAAGCCTTACATTCAATCAAATAAAAATCCAATCATAGTAATATAAATCTAAGGTTTCAATAATATTCTTTTAGAATTACATGTCAAACTCTACTAGGGTCTATCATAAACCATAGATTTTATCATCAAATCTAAATCATATGAATAATCAAAAACAATATCATCATGTCCTAGAATATCAATCTCTACTACGGTTTTGCTACAAACCCTATATTTCAAAAAATAAAACATGAGTATCAATAATTAAGTTAGCATACTCGCATATACATATCTAGGATGCACCATCATTTTACATCAATATCTACTAGGTAAACCCAAGATCAATACATCGAGCATGTTTTACCAAACTAGGGTTTCAATCATATGGACAAATGTACATCTAGGGTTTCATTCCTAGGATATTACTTTAGTTATTACAAGGGTTTTGTTCATAAATCCTAATTCACCAAACCCTAAAATTCTAGGGTTTCATTAATATAACTTAGACATTAACAATAAGCCCTAAAAGATTAGGGATGACATTATCAAAACCATAAACCTAAAAAGAATAGAATTTCATTATATGTTCTAGAATTTATAAACAACCCTTAAGTAGACTAGGGTTTCATTATTAACATCAGCATACCCTTAGCATGGAAAGGCTAGGGTTTCACAGTGAACACTAATGGTTAGGGTTTCACAAGAATGATCAAATGACAAGAGATAGTATAACGAGGGTAGATTCAATCTAATGATTAATCACCCTAACAAGAATATTTAATATTCAAACCCTAGACATAATGATGTCAGTAATGTAAAGAAAATTTCAAAAGAGAATGATCATACCTTTTGTAAGGAGAGAACCTTGTAACAAAACTTGCAGTTTATGACATACCTTGAGTTTTTCTTTAACAAACATTATAGAGTATCATTTTGAAGGGCTTTCTTTTCAATAGAGCTTCTTTCATGACTCAAATATTTCCTTTAAAGTTTCCTCCATATCCTCTGTGTACTCTACAATATTTCCTACCAAGGAAAATATAAGAAAAAAGTTATTAGTATATAATACAAACAAATCTCGTTGTGAGGAGGAAACCATACATAAAAGAGGAAACAAGGAACAAGATACTTATCTTTTGGTAAAATGGTGAAGGATCCATCTTAATCCAATATTTCCAAAGGATACCTATAGCTTATCCAAAAAACTTCAAGAATTTCTAACAAGACATATTAGATCCACAAACTCTAGAAATCAAAACATAAAATAAAACAATGCAGAACTTAAAGTAGAAGTATATGTAAGGGATAGTATCCCTAAGAGTTTTTAGAAAATAGATATTTGACTTCATATTATTCAACCTTTTTCTTCTTAGGTGGATATTCATTGACAACATTTTCATGTTCTCTTTCTCTCTTCTTATAACTTGGATATTCAGGACAATGACTTTTATAATGACCCATATTATGACAATTGTAGCATTCAATATTGGATAAATCAACTTTATTCCTTGGTCCTTTGAAATTCATGTATGTTCCCTTCTTCTTGTGATGAGCAGAGTAGGAATTCGAAGTGTTGTCTTCTTCATCCTCCTCCATGTTATTTACTAATGATATGTGGGCTTCTTCTTAAGTACATGCATTCCACATTTTTTCAAAGTTGGAGTATCTTTCCAACTGCTAATTCTTGATGAAAAAGCACTCAAATATTTTGGTAGTCCTAGAAGAGCAGCAATCATGAGTTCTTTTTCTGGTATAACTTCATCTATAGCTTGGATTTCATATCTTATTTTATAGATTCTTACAAATTGTGATGAAACAATATCATCTTTCGTTATCTTTGTTGTTCTTAGTTCATTCTTAGCGCTTGTTATCTGACCAATGTTCTCGATGATAAATAACTTGGAGAGGGGTTCATACATTTCTTGAGCAGAATATATAATAGATATGTATGAGATTATATTGCCTTTCACTCCATTTACTATTAGATTCATGGCCAAGATGTTGGTTTCCCTGAATTTCTCCTTGCATGCATCATATGTAGGTTTATTTACTTTTCCTTGAACGAGATTCAAAACTTTATGCTTAGTGAGAATAAGATCTATCCTCTTCTTCCGTGTTTTGTAGTTGGAGTCTCCTTCCAGATTATTTTCAGACTTCATTGTCATGTCTTCTTTTCTTAATATAGATAGTAGACTTTATATGATCCTTCTTTTATTCCTTCCTCGTTAACCTTACTTCCAATAGACCTTCAAGCTACCTTTTTCTTTCCTCCTTCACCTTAGCTCTAATACCATGTTAGAAAATCAGAAGGGTGGAAAGATTCTCTTATATTGATAATTACTTGTGATATTATTGTAGTCTTATTATCTTCTCTTTATGTGCTTATTTTATATTTGTTTCATTAAGCAATCATCAAAACAAAACATGAAGATCAATGACACTAGATGTAGGCACTTAGCCAGGGCTAGAACCCCTTTGTAGGGGAAAACCCAGTCAAACTCTTCCACTAATCAAATTGAGATAGACCAAGACCTTAGACCTGACCAAAATAGTTTCCTCCTCCACCAAGTCAGCCTCCCAATATGATTAAGAAAACTTCAGTAGTCTCTTCTAGTCCAGCAGCTACAACACAATAAAAATCCATAATTTAAGCCCAGCTACTCCAGAATTTCGATCCAGCTACTCCAAATTTTGGCCCAACTACAGGGTTGCAATTTTGTCCCTTCCAACAACCCAACAAATTCACAAGTGTGAGACAAAGAGAGAGAAAATATGACTTCTTATGTTTGAAAAATACTTCCTTATCCCTCGTGAGGTTTTCCTTCCTCTTCCTTGAATTTCACACCTTTTTTAGCCTCTAGCAACTGCAGATCGAACTTTTTGTGGATGTTCTCCAAATGTGTCGATTTGTTGCCCCTTTATAGTGGTTTCTGCTTCTCTAATTAGGCCAACATGTCCAAGTTGAGGCCGAATAGGTGGAGGAGGCATAAATGACCTATTTTACATTAAAAAAAAAAAAAAAAATTCTTGATAGATGAAGCCCAAGAAGGGTCTTTTACATGATGACAAGGACCAGAACTCTTAACATAAACCCTAGAATCATACAATGGATGATCTGGATTTAAACAAGAATGCAACAAATTACAGATATCACCATAAATACAGAGATGTAACCGAAATAACACTTCATTTCATTAATGTAAAATACTGAAATATGCTTACAAATAGTAATGGAAATAAAGTAGCTAGGGAAATGGTAGCTTATCTCTTAGAAGAGATGTGACAGCTACATGCCTCTGAACTACATTACAATGAGGCTCAAGGGCCTTTTTATTATTGAAAAATAAGAGAAAACTCTAAACAACCAAAACCCTAACCCGAGGAGATGTAACACCAAGAGTTTATGGGCCCCATTGGGGTGAGTTGGACAACCAACTTCCCAGGGTCGCGACTTGGTCATATTATCTTTGATTGATGCACATGATAACCCATTGGAAATATCTCTCTGAGGACTACGATAGAAAAGACAATTTTAGATAACAAATCATTGGTGGTAGATTGCCAAAAAAACATTGTTTAGGGCCTCAAAACGGCTCTGAAAGTTTAGGACCCGAAAAAATGAAAAAAATTGTAAATTGTGCTGAAATTAAGGAAACTAAAAAACTAAAAGAAGCAGTTGTGGGGGTCCAAGTGGAATTGGCAGGTGGCCACCAATATCCACCTGGATCATTCCTCGCCCCTTAGGAAGCAATGGTCCCCATTGCGTTGAGTTCCTCCATGAGATGAGGAAACTTCTGTTGAACTTGGTCCCTGGTGAGCCACTTGCCCTGGTGAAGGAGTTGGCCTGCTTTCACAACTTGATCTAGTTGGATCTTCTGTTGGAAAGTGTTCTTGATCTACGTGTCCATTATCTGATCAATTGTGGATTGTTCCATGCAATCTGGATTTAACTCTGTAGGTGTGAGTTGTTCTGCAATGTCTGATGTGTCCAACAATGGTGGGAAGTATGGTCGAAGGCAGTCCACATTGAACACTAGGTGCAGGCCAAGGAATGGGGGAATGTTGAGCTCAAATGCATTGTCGCCCATAGCCTTGGTAATGGTGTAAGGACCATATCAGAGTATTGAGCTCAAATGCATTGTCACCCATAGCCTTGGTAATCGTGTAAGCACCATATCGGAGTGGTCTGAGTTTACGATAGGCTCTGGTAAGGTGTTCCTTTTGCAAATGCAACCAGACTTTGTCGCCCACCCAAAACTTGTGTGGCACTCGATGTTGATCATGCAGTTGCTTGTACTTGGCATTTGATTTCTCCAAAATGTCGTGGACCTGCTGGCAGATATGTTGGAAGTGTTCAATGAAGTTGTTTTCCTTATCTATTTCAAACAGGACATGAGTCGAACCTGCCTGAGTAGTTGCAAATAGCATGGCCACATCAATCGGACATAGTGGTTGGAATCCCAAGCCCACTTGAAATAGGTTGTGGTTAGTTGAGCTGTGGAGAGCCTAGTTATAGCTATGCTAAACATAGGAGAGGCTCTCATCCCATGTGTGTAGATGCTTTGAGTTGTACATGCGCAAAATGTGTAGATCATCTTGTCGACAACCTCTGTCTCGCCATCAGTTTGGGTATGGAAGGTTGTGTACTTAGTGAGTTTGGTGTCAAACATCAACCAAAGATTGAACCAAAATGTATTGAGGAACCGACTATCCCGAGCTCTTATGATAGACTCTGGGATCCCAAAGTGTACCCACACTCATTCAAAGAAGAGTTTATCATTGGCTTCTGCTGTGATATTCTTCTTACAAGCCGCCATAATGGCCATCTTCGAGAACCTGTCGATGACCACAAAAACACAATCGTTTCCATGCTTAATAGAAGGAAGGCCTGACATGTAATCCATGGAGATGGATTCCCAAGGTCAACTAGGGGTAGACAACGGAGTATAGAGGCCTTGCTTCTTGATGGTCGGTTTGGCAATGGTGCAGGCAGTGCAGGATCTGATGTACTTCCCAACATCCTGTCAAAGATTCAGCCAATAGAAATACTTTTGCAGTACTGCCACTGTTGTTTTGACCCCAAAATTCCCAGCGGCTCGACTGTAGTGTGCTTCCCAAATAATCTTGGCACGCTCACTTGAAGGAACATAAAGGTGACCCAAGTGGCATAACAGCGCATCGTAGAGGTGAAAATCTGGAACATGCTGACCCTCCAAGAGTGTCTGGTATGTGTGGTCAAATTCTGGGTCGCCTTTGTAGAGAAGTGGCCAATCAGAAGTCTTGTGCCCACAAGAGTTGAGCACGGTGGTTAATGCCATGATCGGTGGTCGACTGAGGCAATCTGCAACATTATTGGTGCTGCCCTTCTTATACTTGATATTCAAATGGAACTGTTGCAGGTATGTGGACCACTTCTGATGGTGATCATTTTGCAATTTCCCTTGGTTCTGTATAAACTGCAAGGGCTGGTGGTATGTGTGGATGACTGTTTCCTTCCCCAAAATGTAATTATTCCATTGTCGACAGGCCTGCACAATGGAATACATCTCTTTGTCATAAGTGGAATACTTCTGAATTGTGTCTGAAAGTGTCTCACTAAGATATGCCACTGGATGCCTATGTTAAGTAAGGACTACCCCAATAGCATAGTCAGAAGCATCTGTCTTGATCTTAAATGGTTGTTGCAAGTTTGGTAATGCGAGCACTGGTGCTGAGCATAGGCAATGTTTCAACTCTATGAATGCATTTTGTTGAGATTCAGACCAAAAGAATTTTGCTTTCTCTCCTCCCTTGGTGACTTGACTCAAGGGCCAAGTGATATGAGAAAATCCCAACAGGAACCTGCAGTAGAAGTTGGCAAGACCTAGAAAGCTTCAGAGCTTTGTTAAAGTAGTTGGAGATGGCCAATCTCGAATGACTTTGATCTTGGCTAGATCCACATGCAATCCCCATTCATCAATAATGTATCCCAGATATTGAACTTGGGTCATGCCAAAAGTGCATTTCTCCAAATTGGCACATAACTTGTGTTGCCGCAGTGTTTGGAGAACCTGTCGAATGTGGTGGAGGTGCTCTTCCCAACTTTGGCTGAAGATTAGGATATCATCCAAGTATACCACTACAAATGAGTTGGTGAATGGCCGCAAGATGCCATCCATTAGCCTCATGAAGGTTGCAAGAGCATTTGTCAACCCGAAAGGCATAACCAACCATTCGAAAAGGCCCTCCTTGGCTTTGAAGGTAGTATTTCACACATCAGAGGGTTTGATTGGTACTTGGTGATATCTTGACTTCAAATCGATCTTGCTAAAATATTTTTCCCCCTTTAGTTGATCCAGAAGGTCATCAATCCGTGGGATCAGGTACCTATTCCTAACAGTGATCTTGTTCAGCGCCCGATAGTCAATACAGAGTCTCCAAGTCCCATCCTTCTTATGTACCAACACAATCAAGCTCCCACAGGGCGATGAACTTGATCGGATGTGACCTTTCTTCAGTAGCTCCTAAATCTGCTTCTTGATTTCATCATTCTCCATAACGAAGCACTGATAGATTGGTCCATTGGGCAACATCGCACTTGGGGTGAGATCGATGGAGTGCTTGACCTGACCGTGTAGAGGAACACCTGCGAGGGAGGTGAATATGTCCTCGTACTCCTCAACGACCTTGTCCATCTGTAGTTGTCGTGCGAAGGGGCCCTATCTGGAGGTCGTGGCCACCGTCTTTTTCTTTCCTTGAGGGCATATCATCAGGAAAACAAATTTCCCAGTTTTGGAAATGATCTTACTGTATTGTTTTGTAGTAACCAAAGAGATGGCGTTAGGTGGTGTTACCTCCGATATCCTATACAACTTATTTCCCAAAGTAACAATAACAGCATGAGGCCTGTTAGCCCTGCTACATGTTTTGACATTTGTAGGACCAAATACAAGCTTGGCCATGTGTTATGCTCAGAATTAGCTCGCAGTAGTTTGTTCCTTCCTTCTCCTTCATTCTCCTTACACTCTCTTAACCACCGCTATCTTTGTTTTCCTCCAAAACTCGGCTTTTCCATCAAGCCCCCAGGCGCTAAGTTTTAAACCCATAAAACCGCGCACCTTCACAAAAAGCGCTATCCATCGTTTCCCTGTCACATCAGTCAAAAAACATGTGTGATCTCTTCCGCACCGTCTGATCATCTCTGCCGTGATCGGATGGCATTCGGTCCTCCTGCGCCCACAAACTGGCCGCGCGTTAGCTCGCGGGGAAAGTGGTTTTTGTCCCGTCGCATCCGCCACGCGTCACCTGCTAATTGTGATCGCTCGCCCTTGTACGATTACCACTCCCCTCCAAAAGCAGTGCAATCAATACCACCCGCTGCCGAAACCACTTTCCCCCACTCGTTAAGCCCCAATCCACCTCTTCCACCCGATAGCTATTGGATCTGCTCACCCGAGATCCGACGGCTCACAATCACTTGGCCCTGTTTCCTCCCGATTTCTCCCGCTGAGCCATATCTGCCATCCATCTATGCGATCCAATGGCTAACATCTATCCTCCACCCGCTTGTACATCCGCCATGTAGTCCACACACCCTAATCATGTCGTGCACCCGAAGGATAACAACGATCATCTACCAAGTACCCATCGCATTTCATCTCCAACAACTGCATTTAAGAAACACAATGGCCAAGAAGAAAAAGGGACAAGCCTGGAGCAGTCAGATGTATTTAGCATTTATGGAATTTCATCCATACTACACTCCACCTACTCGAGAAGGACAACAGAGCATCCAAGAAGATCAAATTCATCCACAGAAGTAGGCAGGTTTCACTAGAGACTCCATCAAACAGTTAAAGCAGTTGGTGGTCAATTATGACCCCTCCACGCATAGATTAGGAGAACATATTTGTAAAGAAACTCTATATATACTCAGAAAATAGATGTAATCAAGGTTGATGGTTGTTGCTTTGATGTAAGGTTCAACTTTTGGAGACTGTAACTACTTTGATACTTGCAGTGTCTCGTCTTCATTTTCAACTAATATAAGCTTCTTTCGTTGTTAATTGCTCACTTTTCACTTCTACTCTATTCTAGGTTGTGCCTGTGATGCATTTTCCATGAACTCTTGATATTTAGCATTAAAGGAGTTGTCATTCTACCTCTGTGTTAGAGTCTTGCTTGTATCAGTGAATGTGTTATTCAGGTTTCTATTTACTTAGTGACAGAGAGTTGTCATCCTATTTGTGCATTAGGAAATAGATTTGTAGACCTTTTTACTGGTTGCAGCTGGCCATCACATGGGCTTGTGCATTTGTTGGTGTGGTCAGTATTCTCCATATTTACCAAACCCTTAAACTGTGAGTAATTGGTGGTCTAAAGCCTTACAGTCTGGGGGTTTTCACGCATGTCTGGAGTTAAGCATAGTAGGAGTGGTTATCTAGCTTGAACAAGCATCATTCCTTCCATTCATCCATTTCCAACATCATGTTGAGTTTGTAATGTTCTCGAGCATCTCCGAGATACAACCTAGGAGAGTTTCTTGGGGTGATAACAAGGCCTTGACTCATACACAGCATGTCGCTTCCACAAGTATGGTTGGCCTAATAATACATAACAAACATCAAGGGGAGAAATGTCACACAATACCTCATCCGTGAAGGGCTTGATGTGTATGGAAGGAAACACGGCTGGCTCACGCAAAGATCCCGTCCTTGGTGAAGCCATTTGATGTTGTAAGGTTGGGGATGTGTTGTTGTTAGTAAGCCTAGAATCTTCACGACCTTTGCCGAAATGAGGTTCTTTTGGCTCCCACTATCGACAATGAACTGTAGCGAAGAGCCCTTTACCCACATCTGGGAGTGGAAGAGTCGCTCCTCCTCCTCTGGATCTTTGGGTTCCTCCTTCTGGATCTTCGTGGTGGCAACAGTGGCGTTGGGCTCCGCATCGATAATCTGCTTCCCTTTTTCATTCCCCTTATCAGGTTCTGACTCAGAGTCAGAACATGCATCTGATTCCAAAGACTTTAGCTCGGCCACTAGTGACTGCTTGGCCTGACACTCACTTGTGTTGTGAGTGGAGCTTTTATGGAACTCACACCACGTTCCCGTGTTCTTCCTCTGCTACGAGGTGTTGTTCTTTTCTTGCACCTTTGACAAGTTGTCCTAGCCCACCCCGCCTTGGATTTATCCTTTGTTCAGTGGTTTGGGGGTGCCTTTCCCTTGCTTCGGATTCGAAGATCCAAAGTCTCGCTTCGTTTGTTTAAACTTTTGCTCGATCTTGACGGCGTATCGGTATTCCATGTCGAGTGAGGAGATGTTCAGGAATTCTATTTTGTCCTGGATGTACCTATGTAGGCAGCCGCAATATTTGAGTATCAAATGCTGCTCTGAATCCTTGATACCCAACTTTGTGCAAAGGGTATGGAAAATATTGGTAAACTGTGGCACGTCTTGGCCTCTTCCCTGCCGCAGCGAGGTCCACTTTATGTATTGATCCTCATAGCTTCTGACAGGGTAGTACTTCTCCTTGATGACAGCCTAGAATGAATTCCAAGTGGGTGCGGTTGAAAATAGAGAGGTCGTGCTTTCATCCTTCTACTTGCAGTAGGTTTCCCACGAGTCCTTGACGTGGGGGGCAACTTTGAGAAGAGATAAAGTAATCTTTTCCTGTCCGGAAAAATCATGAACAGAAAAATACCCTTCTAGTAGATTTAACCATTTATCTACAGCATCTGCATCTATCTGACCCTGAAATATGGGAATGTCAAAGTTAACTTGTGCCTTCAAGGGTGTGGCGCTTCCAAAGTAGCTACTAGAAGTATATGTGTCGCCACTGGGCAGTCGCTGAAGGATCTGGGCAAAGTTATCCATCATCACATTCCTTTGTAGCTTGAGGCTTCTTCGAGAAAGATTTTGGTAGGATCTCCTACCCCCTCATCTTTCTTTTCATCTGCCATGGGAGGCCGTCGAGATTTGTGAGACTGGTCTTGAAAAGGTTCGACCAGTTCAAGCCCTAACTCCTGATGTGCTTTGCAAACAACCCCCCATTTCATGTTATTTTTATACATAAAAACATTAAAATGTGAAATGGGTCCCTTTGAAAATAAAATTGATATCAAAACTTTTACTTTATAAAAGTCCGATAAATCAAAGGAGCGCTTTAAGAATAAACCCTTCAAAGAAATATCTATTTAAAAAATGGAAATAAAGCAAATATTCGGTTATTGCGATAAAGCGATCGCAAGATCGCATATCGCAATAACATAAAGGATGCAACAAATGGCCAAAAGACTTTCCGCCGATGCGATATAGTGTTTGGCGATCGGCAATCGGCAATCCCCAAATGCACCACTAAAGCGCCCCATATCAAAGCCCCGATGCGATAAAGCTATCGGCAATCGGCAATCGACACATCCCCTTGTTTCATTCCTATTGAGCATATGCCTCTCACCGATGCGATATCGCAATCGGCGATCGGCGATACTCAAAGCATTGTTAAAGCCAGTCATGCATACCCCCCCGATGTGATGCGATAAGGCACGATTTTCAATAAAAAGCCGTTAAAATGATTGGAAAGCCCAATTTAATGATATTTAAGGCATAATCACTCCCGCTCGGCCGCCAATACGTCCATTGCATGCTTTAAGAGATCTTTCGACCAAATATTGATATAATGGGCATTTATAAGGTGGCAGGCTCCATACGCTCACTTAATGGATCCATGTCCTAAGATCTGCCTATAGATTGTCTCCGCGCCCTTTTTACGAAAGCAAAGTATATCAGCATTCATCTATTCATTTGCTATCAATTGTGAGTTTTATTGCTATCTCTGTGTTACGCCAAAATCGCCTCTCTGTGCAGAATACAGTTTTACAAAGGAATTCAGGCATGATGGGTAAAAAGTTGAAGAAAGTTGCAGGTGTTTCCAATCCACCAGCTGCAGGACAAGCAGTAGTAAACAGCAAAAAGGGCCTAATATCCGACACAACATGCGCAGGCCTCACCAGAACAACTTGGAAAGGAACTTATGACTTGATAGAGGCCGAGAAACCAACGCAGACGGTAGAAGAAGCTACTGCAGATTCATTGAAGAAGTCAGAATGCACTCTCAAGGATTTGGCCGATTCCTTCCTCCATAGGATAGCGGCAAGGGAGAAAATACTCCCATATACCGATGTTGTGAAATGGGCAATTGAAGAAATCCCCATCACAGACAGAACTTTCATCACGAAGGATGGAAGGATTTTTGGGTCATTTAAGCCAGAAGATCTGAGGCAAATGTATCATTTGCCTAAGCCGGAGAAGATATATAATAGCGCCTTTTTGGAGAAATTTGCAAGCGAGAATGAGATTGAGTCTGAACCTATCAAGGACTAGAGGCAAAATCCAAATAACCACAAGCATGAATCCTCTGGTAAGTACTCAGTCGACTCTTTATGTTCTCCTTATTGCTACGCTGGTATAATGATGTGTAGATTGTGGGGTTTACACGACTCTGCCATTTTTACCATTGAGATGGTTCCTCTCATGGAGGCGGCAGTGAACAGCACGATTATGGATTGGGCTACTACCCTTTCGGATAAGCTAGCAGTAGCTGCTAGTGACTTCAGGAATAAAACTAGAGTCACTGAGAGGAAAATTCCCCCGTTCTACTATAGTGCA
Organism: Pinus taeda; assembly: GCA_000404065.3. NCBI lineage: Eukaryota > Viridiplantae > Streptophyta > Pinopsida > Pinales > Pinaceae > Pinus > Pinus taeda. The sequence goes on from APFE031554684.1 coordinate 111,280, forward strand.
TATATCCTAGTTACCTTGTGTTTTAATTCTGAATTCCCTATTCTTGGCTAGAGGTGGACCACCCAGGACTCCTCGCCTATTCATATTTACCATCGCAAGATGTGGAAGTCATCCTATAAAAACCACTTGTATCAGATTTGTAATGGTTTCATGGTTCCTGTTTATTATTCAATTTTTGATAAGCCTATTCCAAGGATCTCCTACCTAGCCTCTTTTGACTTGCCAGCAGTAGCTAGTTGGTTTGGTGAAGAGTATTTTACTTATGTTAGAGTCTTTGGCAACCAAGCCAATCCTCATGTCCTCCCCTTATATGTCCCTGACAAATTGCTAGCAAGAGAAATTGCATACCAGATTACAGCTGAGAGTACCACACAAACTCTCAAAAAGGAGAAGAAAAGGGGCTGGCCTACTTTTCCCTTCAGATGTGGAGTCTTCACCCTGCATGATCTAAAACATGCGGAAAAAGAGGCTAAGAAGATTCAAGCTCTAAATCTTGCTACAATTCCGAATAGAGCATTTGACCCAAAGCGAACTGCATATGCCGCTTTGGAGCATGCCAAATTAGCAACATTTGATCATAAAGAAGATACGTTTGATGATGTTTTCTCCTCAGCCGAATCGATAGGTCAAGCCAAAGAACTTGCCAGGATGTGATACAACGATGAAGGGTTAATTGAGTTTAATAAACTCAGAGAGCAGAGGTTGCAAACTCTACCTCTAGATTTATTAATGCCAACCCAAGCAGCATCATCAAGCGAGCCTGGCCAACAACAGACAAAGGAACCTCCTGCTACAACGAAGGCCAATAATAATGAGCAGGAGGAGCAACAAAAGAAAGGCCAAAAGGAGAAGCTGAAGAAAGAACAACAAGAGCGCTTAAGGAAAGAACAACAAGAATGCTTAAGGAAAGAGCAGGAAGAGCGCTCAAAGAAAGAAGAGGAAGATAGACAGCGCAAAGAGCAGGAGGACAACCAGCAAAGAGAGCAGGCGGAGATGCGGCAGAAAGAACAGGAGCAACAATAAAAGGAAAAACAATAGCAATTGCTGAAGGAATCTCAGTCTAAACAAACCACCACCGATACTAACACGGGTGCTATCACAGACCCCGAACTGCAAAAGGAATGGCAGCAGTTCAGCACTATTATCAGTGGAGGAAAAGACTCGCTAAGCACTGATACTCCTAAAACCACCAGTGAGCAGGATGATACCTCATCTCAGGTTCTGAGCGGAACCAGCGGCCCACCTAAAACTAAGGATGTGGAAGTAATTCCGAAAGGTCCTAGCGACCAAATCACTCTACATGTAGAAGATATTCCTCCATTGGATGTCTTCTACAGCCCAAGGCACAAAGCAGTGGTCAAACGATCAAGAAAGAGATGAAGGCTTGATCAACCTTCTATCTTTCTTGAACAAAAGGTCATGGGAAATGTAGTGTGGAAGGAGAAACTGGATCCCTCCGATGATCTAACTAAATTGTCACAGTACGCTGGAGCTTATTCAGCTGCAACTATCGACAAGGCATCAGAGGTAAGTCTTCTATTAAAGACTAAAGACCAGGAAATCTCCACGCTGCAAACAGAATTAGCTGATATAAAACAGAGGGTAATACAAGCCGAGGAACAATTAGCAGAACAACAACAGAGGATAGCGCGTGCAGGCGAACAGTTAGTAGAGCAACAGCAAATAAATAGCCAATTGACTCAGCAATGGGAGGAGGAGAAACAGAGGATTAATTAGGCAGCGATCCAGAAACAAAATGAATTGACGGAGGCTTTGGAGCAATTAAAAGCGGCGAATGAGCAATTGTTAAAAACCAAGGATGAGCATATCGCTCAAATTACAGCGCAGCTAGAGAATATCAGAGGAGATTCGCAGATAATGGAATTCAGAAAAGAGGCGATGTTGATCAACAATGCGCTTATAGCGCAAGTTAAACTCTTGGCTCAATACCTCTCTCAAGCGGAACCACTCTGCGAATTAACTACAACTGTAAATGAGCAGGTAGAAAAGGCAAGGGATGACTTGAATCAAGCCGATGAAGCTATTACAGCATATCTCGAATGGCAAGATTCGAAATCAGGAAAAGCCTCCAATTTGCCAAGAATACTAGAGGTTCATAAGGATATACTGTTCACGGAGTGGCACACACAGGTGTTAAAGGCAGAAAGAGCAGCTTCAAGGTGTAGATTGACTTCTAACA